>OZ018310.1:20964322-21181969 GCA_963969455.1 Arge pagana
GTCGAAAAAGATGAATACACCTGAGCAGCGCGAATGCGAAGCAACTCAAAAATAGAGTGACATTGTATTCCCGATTAATTGTTCCATCGAGTCCTTATTGGCACTGAAGAAAGATCAGGTGTATCCATCTTTTTTCAATGCTCTATATGTGTGTATGCAAGTATGCATGCATGCATGTATGCATGTATGTATTTATGTATGTATGTATGTATGTACGTATGTATGTACGTATGTATGTATGTATGTATGTATGTATGTATGTATGTATGTATGTATGTACGTATGTATGTATGTATGTATGTGTGTATGTACGTATGTATGCATGTTTGTATGTACGTATGTAGGTACGTAGGTATATAGCGAGTGGAATAAATATGAAAAAAGGGGCGACTGCCGAGGGAACGCCTAGGCCTCTGCTCGGTCACCTTCGCCGACTCTTTTCTCGTTTGCAATCCGGCCACGTAGCAGAGTCTCGCGATGTTTGGTCGAAGCCAACTCCCAGCCCATGTATACATATACCTTTTCTACGTGTCCGTCCGTCTTATCCCTCTCACCTTCGTCGAAAACCAATTCCGAATTACTTTTCTCCCTCTCGCCGGCTCCGCTCGCTCTTCCTTAATTCCATATATACGTATATGTATGTCTGTATATATATATCTATATATCTATACACAGACCGAAAACTAGTCGCAAAAATTAACCTTGTTTGGCGAGACGTACCGCCGCGAAATACCAAACCGATCGACCGGGCTTTTCCACGAAATGATTCGCACCTGGCGCAACCCACGGCAGACACGCCATTCTCGCAGCCATAGACGGGCGAACATCTGTTCGACGGTGCATACTTCGCGAAAGATACTCCAAATCCTGTAAACGCGTTGGGTTTCGTTTCGTTAACCCTTCACTTTCATGTCTGACGGGAAATATCATACGTTACGATTTCGCGTTGGAAAAAATGTTTCCGCGGAGCAAAATGAAATCCGCCAGTTCCCGCCTACCAAAAAAAACCTAATAATCGAGTCGTTAATTAATTACGGTCAGCGTTGACCTCCGTGTCCCAGAAATATAAAATATTCAACGATCCTGACATTCGCTACGTACCATCAACGGGATTATTTTCGGTCTGCGGCGTTACACGCTGGACGAATGGGAAAAAAAGCTCCGACGAAATCCGTATAAATAATTCTTCGAAATCCCAGATTGCGTTTCATTCAATTTCGCCGTCCGAGTGGCTTTGAAAAATTTGTGAAAAAAAGGAAAGGTAAGGAACGGAAACCGGATGGCTTCCGTATTTTTAATTTTTAACAAAAAAATTTCCATCGCTCTCCTCGAATCGAGAAAAACGCTGCGACGTCCTTTCGCCTCGCTCCAGTTTTTTTTACCCTTCTTTACGATACTCTTTTGTCTAACATTTTTCACTTTCCCTCGTTCGCGTTGCTCCTACTCGACCTTGAACCTTGTAAATTACGCGAAACACTCGCTCGAAAACTCAGCACTCGCAAACGGAAGTGAAAAGTCAGGCGGGTAGGTCGGGATGTAATGTAAGTTCCTTGTTCTCGAATCTGAACATAGGGGAGGCACGATAATAGCAGAAACCGTAGACTCCGCGTTACTCTCCTCACAGCCTTGAAATCTCCCTTCCTCTTAGCGAATTCCGCGGCTTCGAGTGAAAAATTTGACTTTTTTCGCACGCAACGAGTACTTCTCGATCAACGGTAACAGAAGCATCAAAATTTATCCACCAATCCACGATTCGAGTGGAACAAAACTGGGAAATAAATGAGCAATTCTCTCCTTTGCGTCCGGAATGTCGAAAGCTCGAGAACGTTCATTCGGTATTTTCAACGAGAACGAAAATATATATTTCTGCTTGGATAACTATGAAAGGAGAATCGTAAACTATTTTTCCACTGCGTTCGAACATCGAGATGATGCAATCGAGACTCTCCGGGAAAAGCAAACGTCTCGTGCTTTCCACTTTTTTTCCGGCACACATCGCACGAGCGTAATATTCACCTATACCTCGTCGGCCGTGACATTCGAATGAAATTTCTCAGTTTATCGCCACTTCTCCGGAGCCGAAGTGAATTTCAAACGCTTCGTTCCCCAGAGGGTAGGAAACGAATGCTTCCCGTTGCCTCACCTCCTGCACCCGGAAACGAAAAGGCCCTCGTACATTCGTCCACCCTCCCCTTCGAAAGCTCGATAGGCCCCTCTCTCTCGCCGGAATGACTAGTATAGCTTTTGCACATTTCAAAGATCGCGTATTTCGTCAGGGCAAGAGAGATGGACAGATAGATAAGATTAGATTTATTAACATTCATGTACGGTATGTTGTACGATTTGAATAAGTCAACATTGGGTATCTTAGGACGGTTGTGAATTACAACAGAGTCAAAAAGAAATCGAGTCTCGTTGAGCTTTTAACAAAAACCACTAGACATTAATTCCCTGTAGTAGAGGAGAGGCGAGGTTAGGAGTATTGTCGATAGATAGATCGACACGTCCACGACAATATAGCAAGGACAACAAAACAGAAACAGAAAAACAAGCAGCTCGAAATAGGTATCGACAGAAAATCAACAAAAAAGATAGGAAACCATAATAAACTGAAGCAATTACAGTAGATCACAGTGGACAGTGTAATAGGTGCAATAACGAGAGATATAATGTAAATAAGGGTTGGAGACAACGGGTAGACTAAATTGGAAGAGATATGACGAGTGAGGAATGAAAAATGAAGTGAGAATCTGGCACTGAGTATCAGTCTGCTGGAAAGTTGGGTCAGTTATGGGATAATTCCGAAGTGTTGGCTCGAGAGTGGAATTGTGACGGAGTTGTAGGTGAAAATGAAGGAAGATAATCCCTGATATATATACAGCGAGAGAGAAATCAGGTTCTTCGATACGGAAGGGGTTATTATTCGCGTATCGGCGGCCTCGAGGCTCTCCGTCGTTTATCGTCGATGAGACATGGGATGGAATCATGCAGCGTGGGTATACGCGCGAAAAACGGTAAAACGTCTCGGTTCCGAGCCGTAATCTCTCAGAGGCTTAGACCCCTCTGCATTCCTCCCCATTTGGGTTCGCCTCAGAATTTACCTTCTCGAACCTCCGTGCTGCAAGGTGATAGCCTGCCGAGGTTGAATTTGAGGTTGAGGTCGAGATAGAAAGGCGAGGCTTTACAGTTTTTGGGCCGAACGAACCGAACGCGTTTAAAAGTCCGTGAATTATAGATAGAAACTTCATAGTGGACCTCGCTCTTGAATAATATATTGCGGGTAACGCCAGTTTTAGCAGAGAGAGGGAATTCGACCGGTGCTTCACCGTCGGAAATTTACCGGGGTCGGAGGCATCGCGATTTGTCGGACGACGAGGAAGTAGCGCGCAAGATTTCGGACGGAGGACGAATTGCTTTTATTGTTTTCCTCCGGTACGCGAAGAAATGTTTCGACGAGTTCCCTCCCCCCATCTCCTCCCGCCCCTGGATCGGGGAAACAGAGTTACGAACGTCGAGACAAGGCGAATGAATTTAAGGCGTTGCCGCCTGACCGTGGAAAAAATGCCGAGGCCCGCGATTCTTAATCGTTCTCGAGCCTCGGATCGGTGCAAAAATACGCACGGTATCGAAATTCGCCTGCCTCGGCAGTTCTCTCGCCAAGAAGAAATCCGGATGACCACCGCCGCGCCGCAACAATTATACCGAAAGCCGAGAGACTACGTCAGAAATTGGTGCGAGGGTGAAAATCGGCCTAATCTTTTAATAAGATCTCGCTCAATAATCCCTCGGTATACTGTATTCTTTAAAATGCAATCTTCTGCTCTAGCTAACTTTCGCACTACCGACCACCATTATCTCGTTCTTCTTCCACAATTTTTCCCCAACTTGGACGACTCCATGCTCACGAATGGCCACTGCCAACCGACAGTTTCAAGTCTACTCCTTTCCTCGTCGACGCTGTCGCCCGCAGAGAAAATCCGCGAAGACAAAAGAGAGTAAAAATTGCTATCGAGAAGAAAAAATCAAAAACTCGGACGAACGTTGCGGATTCGTGGCGACATTTGGAAATGAAGCGAGTTTTCAGGTTTCGCACCTCGACGAGAACGTTGGTCGCCTTGTTATTCGCGTCCCGCTTCGTTTTCGAGCGGCGCCATGTTGTTTGGAAGCGTTGGATCAGCGAGCGGAGGATGGAGCGGAGGTGAGAAATAGATCGGGAAGGAAAAACTGAGAGAGAGACGACGGAGTCAAGGATGTAGTTGTAGATAAAGCGGAAAAGACGCGGAGGGTAGTAAGGAAAACCAAACGCTTCGTCTTGTAGCAGTAAATAATCGGAACGGGTCTCCGGGGTCTAACCGAAGTGGATAGGGATAGAATTATATTCCAACCGACCCAACCGGAGTCGCGCCGAAGTCCGTCTCTGTTCCGTTGTTACCTACGATCTACATCCGCACCAGCCTCGTTTCCTAATGTCTTCTTCTTCCTCCTCGTTTCGTCAGGCCGCGTGGCTAGAAATTCGGATAATCGGTGAAATCGCCCTACCGCGAGAAAATTCTCACGACTCACGACTCCTCTTCTTCTTCTTCTTCTTCTTCTTCTTCTTCTTCTTCTTCTTCCTCTTCGTCGTCTTCGGCGTCGTCGTGGTCGACGGTGTTATTCTACTCGACGCGTTACAGGATTATGCTCCGTATTTCTCGTCCCTCGAAAATCTGCAAAAATACACTGGTGACAGAGGAGATTTTATCCGATACAAATACTAGATGAAACTTTCCAATTCGTTGGATCAAGCGTCCAAGCCGCTCCGAATGGAATGGGTCACGGATCTCGGGTCGGGGTCACGGGCGAACGGTTTCTTCCCGCTTCCACGATTCCACTGTATCCCTCGCCCGACGTCGTAATACTCTCAACGAAATCATATCCGAAAACGCGCGGAAATATCCAATCAAATCGACTCACAAACACAACACCGTTGATTCTTCCGAAAGCATCGATCATACATTTTGTATTCGTTTCAACGGCGAGCAAAGTTCTTATCTTACAATTCTCATCCAAGCTCCAAGAATGCTACAACAAAACGTCATCGTAGATTTATCTAGCGAATCGAGCCCTCGACGTCCAATCCAAGTTTGCGTATGAAAGTAGTCGGCGATGATGATTGAATTTCGACGCGCTTGTTCGGGCTCCCAGATATAGGCTCGGCTCGCACGGGAGTTGAGATTTGGAAATGGGTTGCGGATTCGGTTTGGATTTGGACGAGAGTTTGGAAGATTTGGAATCGGGTGCAGATGCGCCGTTGGGGATGCGAGCGTAACGACGGCAGAGGAGGATGCGAGTACCGGTTCTGTTTGCGGACGTAAGTACGTATATATAGGAACGATTCTCGAAAGTAAGAGAGATGGTCGTGAAAGACGACAGTTGGTTTCGAAAGTTTCGAAGTTTCGCCGGAGAATACGTAAACGTCCCGGGCGATTTACATTTGTTAGGAAATTTGTAACGGAGACGCGGTCTGGAGGCTTCTTGTTCTTTGGCGTTCGAACCCCCCGCCAGTTTTCGCGAACGGTAGAAATGGTAGACGGTGCATGAAGTGAGAAGTAAAGAGGCACGGCGCGCTCCTGTTGCGGCTGCTGATGGCCGACTGAGAGGCCGAGAGACGCCGGAAGGAACCGAGGAGTATGGCTGGCCTGCGCTAGGTGATAACTCCTGATTTACTCCCTTTTCTCGCGCAGTTGGATCCTACGATTCTCATTTTCTCACCTCCCCTCCGTCCCCCGCTCGCCCCTCGGCCGCCACGGTCTAACCTCATCAGCCGGCTTCTTTTCCTCTCTCTTCCTCTCTCTTTCTCTCTACCCTTCTCTCCACCCTTTCACCCCCGTCCTGCTCTCTCTCTCTCTTCCTCGCTCGTCCTCTGTCTCACCTCCGCTCGTTCTCTTTCTCGCAAAGTATTCCTCTCTGGTGGAACGCTCTTCGTTTCTCCGTTGTACGAGTCCGCGCGTACGAACACCAACCCGCCACTCGCGAACGCAGCCTTCATCTACGCCGACATCTACACCTAATACTCCCCTCTTCTTCCTCCAATTAACTTTTAACGGCGAGAGATAGGGAGACGCGTGCCTCCTACCACCGAGAAATATACCCGAGACAAGGACAACTTGTTAAGTAATTAACCGCGTTGTTTCAACTCTACACTTTAATATAATAATTCATATCAGGAGTCGGCAACTTTTCGACAAACTTTTATAATTCGGAGATTTACTCGATAGACGCGTCTTTGCCCACTAATTCGTCGATCATCGCACACCGACTAACGGTATCCCGAATCCTTCAGCGACTTACGTCTCTCGAAATTACACCGTCTCTCGCGCGCTAACCTATTAGATTTCGAAGCTCCACAGGACCCTCCAGTGTTTGTTACCAGTTACAAAATATCCGGCTAGTTGGGATTTATTTTATCGCATCTTTTCATCGCAAACGAATCAGCGCCGTTATGTCTCGCTAACTTTTGAACTTTTTCAATTAGCGAATCCAATCCAATCGGAGATTTCTGATCTCCAATTAGCACCCATCAGTCTGAGATCCGTAGCGCGATCAGTTGTCCATTTTCAATTTCTGATTTACAACTCTCAATTTCGTAACTGCAATTTACGATTTATACAAAGACAGTGTCGGCCTGTGATTTACCGTGGTCAATTTATCTAATCTAGACTTCTCACTCATGGCAGCGAAGTAGCATCGCGTGAATTGTAGTAGTGAGCCGAAAATTCGACAGGCGTGATTCCCATTAATACCAAATCACCGAACATCGACGACGCTGCAATGGCCGAGAAAAATGAAAAACGTCATATATATGCTCGAATGTCTGCGTACTTGTCAAATTATTGCGTTTTCCGACCACCGTCTTACGCTGCTGTATCCACGCGGCGTATTTACTTATGAACGGTCAAGATTTAGTATCGCAGTCACCGTGTACATTCTGAAAGCTGAGAATGGCTGAGAGTCGCGGAAGAGCGAGAGGGAGAAAGATGAAGAGAGACGGAGAGGAGGAGGGAAGGGGAACATCGCGGCACACTTGTGGAACACTAGTCCCTGCAACAACACCTTCAGCCTCCACCTCGTCATCTTTCTCGAGTATCACGTGGCTCGTATATTCTTAGAACTGGAGAAGCTCGGTCCTGGAAGATTGGCTGGACAGAAACGAGGCAATTTGCAATATCCTTACAAAATATTATACAACCTCGCGTTCAACGGACCTACAATTTTCTCGGAAAATCCCGCGACACGGTAGTGCATCGACGACGACCCACAGACCATAGAAACACGTTAAACTTCCTCCTCCTCTCCTTCATTCTCGTTTTTTCAATCACCTGGTCTCGCGAGCCACACGCCGAGGATCCTTGTCGCGTAATTTGTTTTCTTCCATCTCACAGGTTTCCCGCTCCGACTCTCTTGCCGATTCCACGACTCTTCCGTCTTCCTCTCCTTCCTCTGTAGCCTATTTTCGCAATTTTTGTCATCATTCTTCCGACTTCTCCGCACATCTTCCGTTTTCAGCTCGTTCTAAAGGTGTTTTCGGTACGTTTGTAGATTTGGCACCCATTCTTCGAAGCCGCGATGAGGATCCGATGGAAAAACTCTGGAACGGAGGATTTGGCGCGATGCTAACGAGTAGATGAATGGAATTTGGATCCTTCAAATCGAATCACAGCGCGCGCACGCGGACGTTATCAGGGTTCCCAAGACCCTTCGAGCATTCGGAACGCTCGTCGAAGAGTCGACAAGGCGTCCCGCGTACGCGCGTTGAATTTCTCAAGGCGTTCAGCCGAGACAACGAGATGTCGTAGAGAACATGAACGAGCGAGAAGCAGGCCGAGGGGGGAACGACGTCGGAGAGAAGTCGATCATTTGTTAGAGAAATTCAATAATGCGATCAACGAAGCTGACAGAAGCGGGTGACGTTTACGGATAAAACGGATCACCGTTGCAGGGGGCGCCGAGCCCATCCTCCTCGTCGCGACGCGGCCGTTTGTCAACGTAGCTTCTTTCATGCTCGTCGATACCGGTCAAAAAGTCGCGGATCAAGACCATCGCCGTCGCGCAATTATCCCGGCCAAAGCCGAATGCGCGTGGATCTTCCGAAATCACCGGCTCTGATTTCATCGATAGTCTTCCAAACTGAGGCCTCGAGCCTCGCGCAACGCTACTACCATAGCCAGAGTATTTACGAGCCATCCTATTGTTAACTTTGGCCCATCGTCTAATTCCTTGACGCTGAAACCGGTCGCGAGCGTCGATCGCGGCAAGCTCGCCGCTTGATTGAAAACCGGCGCGGCTAGTGGGGCCCGCTAGCCGCTAGCCATGGACATCGTCCGCAAAAAACGCGCGCCGCGGCGCCCTTTGCTCGGGCGAAAAAGGAATTCGTCTGACCCAGCCTAACGCTAATAATCCGTAGGACCGGTCCGACCGCAACCCAACCTGCGAGAAGCCTCGCGAGGAGGCACTCCGAGCGCTGTGACTCCTCGATACGATGCCGAAAATGTATACTATACGACCAATGTTAACCGATTTCGTTCGTCGTGCCGGCAAGAAAAGCTCCGGGACAAAGGAAACGCGAGGGGAAATAGAGAAGGGGAAACCTTCTCTATTTCGACAACTTTCAAATGCTCATTAACAATAAAGGTATTTTATTACGTCGGGGGGCAAAGAAATCGCGCTGGTTTTTTTTTCGAATCTAAACCGTCCCGCATGCACCTTCTTAATGAAAACGTGCCTCGGGCCGAGTGCCTCGCGTTAGACGCGCGCCATTCTATGCGAGGACCGATGCCCTCGCTGGTGGCACCGTTCTACAATGAAGAGCTGGAAGCTCGTTGGAAATTTGCCTCGCGTCCAACAAAATCTCGGTAGTTTTACCATTTCTATTCGCTTTCACGAACCCAGGAGAAACGACCAATCCGCAGGCGATGACGATGAGGCGAAGTTGCCTCACGTGGTCCCCGCAAGCTCCGGATGAACGGGGAAGAAATTATCAACACCGTCCCCGTACTCGAACAAGGTGGAGAAAAATTATTAATAGTTTCAAGTCCCGAACGTCAGAACTTTGCCCGACTTTGTTCTAGACAATAGGCTGCAGAAAGTCGGCGTCTTTCGCTCTCACTCTCTCTCTCTTTCTGTTTCTCGACAGAATAGCGTGTATACTAGTCGTACAACGACGACCACTAAGCTCTCTCTCTCTCTCTCTCTCTCTCTCTCTCTCTCTCTCTCTCTCTCTCTCTCTCTCTCTCTCTCTCTCTCTCTCTCTCTCTCTCTCTCTCTCTCTCTCTCTCTCTCTCTCTCTCTCTCTCTCTCTCTCTCTCTCTCTCTCTCTCTCTCTCTCTCTCTCTCTCTCTCTCTCTCTCTCTCTCTCTCTCTCTCGGTTGCTGTCTGCGTGCATCGAACAGATACTCGCCACCGCGCAACGAGGTTGTACGTAGCCCGGTTGTTGGTTTCTTGGTGCATATACGTCCAAACGGGAGGTAATGTCCTTTACCACCGTCAACTTTCCCTCGCCCCATCCTCGCGAAAATTATTAATGAAGCTAATTAATTGTAATTCACTGTCCCAAAGGGTAGTTGTCTCGCCTCCGATACGTTTCGTACTCCGTCGTTGTCCCCGAGGTGCCCTATCAACTTGGGTATAATATTCTCGGCCAAAACATCGAACGAGAACGCGAGATGCCGCACTCGAGAAAGACGACCTTGCGATGCGAGTTTGGAAAATCTTCGAGATCCCGCATCTGCTTGGTATCTAGAATTTACAGCCCAATTTTCATCCGCCACTCAGATTTGCAAAACGCCACGTTTCGAGCTTTCAGCGTTACGTCCGCGATTCTTGAGATTCTCGTAGTTTGAAAACTGTTATTTGCGATTCGACCTGGGAAATTTCGTTCCACAATCTCGAAACTACAAGGTAGCGATCCTAGATTGCTGAAAGTTTTCTTTTCTCACCGAAACAGGTACTCCGAAAAAGCAGTCGATACTTCCATTGTACCTCGAATCAAAAAATAACAAATTTGGCATTCGTTTCCATATTTGTATTCACATAAAACGTACTTTTTACTACGCTTCACGATAATATACCAAATTGTATTTTAACGCGTGTACTTCGCGGATGATCGTTATCCACGTACACATCTACTCCTTCATCGATCCGATTCTCTGCTACGCTACAAAAATTGACGGAGAAATTGACTGAAATGCCATAAATTTCGGGTCGGTTCGCGTGATACCACATATTTATTCGGGTAATCCGATGCTGTGCTACTACGCCGCGGTGACTATCAAACGAGACCACGAGAATCCTACCATTTTTATTCTCTATACAAGCTCGTTCCAGTAATCCTATTCCGCGCGACATTGCAGTCGTCGTCCAAGGATATCATCATCGATGTCCCATTGATTTTAAACTCGTTTATGGAATCCAGTGGTCCGATACGCTGCAGCCAACAAGTCACCGAAGTCTTTCGCATATTTTTGAAAACCTTGCCGGCGAATAATATGGCAGAAGGAAGAAGAAGAAAAACACTATCGTTCGCTAAACGTTGGTGAGGCAAAGGGCTGCTCTGCCGTACTTATGCGTCGTAGTTCAGTAGATCGTGGATGTAATACTGCTCGGTTTGTATAGGCGATTATACTACCTTACCCCGTTGCTACGCGGAGCCGCTATCTCTCCGTCGAGAAGATGTATGCAGTTCTTCCTTCGCCTCTTCTTATCTGTTTCATACTTTGGCTTCCAGACTCGCGACACGCTCGCGTGTAAGTAGATCTACGCCGGGGCCACTGTTCGCTTCGTCTACACCTATATCAGCGCGCACCCTTCTACTCGTGCTGTACGCAAACTCTTCTATCTTTCCTACATCGTACGGCCGCGCTTCTTCATCCGCCTATCATCGTATATCGAGCACAAAAACGAGGCGAGGAATTTTTTATCGAAAAACCAATGTGTCACGGTCTGAAAAGTCCTCGTGGAAAGAATCATTATTGACAGGGATGTGTCGCGAGGACGTGCAAGTAGACTCAGCTCAGCTACCAAGCTTCTCCATCTTTTCCGTACGGAATAAAATTTCGAATCTCCGTTTTTTCGAACAATTTATCAAATTATTATAAATGATAACGGCAAACAAATCGAAGATGGATTAAATACCACGAGATTAAACGAACACTTGGCCTGCTAAGTTATTTTTTAAAAAATAATTTTTTACGATGGAAACGAACGAGCACTGAAAAATGAAAATTTAAATATGGCGAGATTCGACGCCAAATTATTCGAATTTGGAATGGCGATTTCGCGGTCCGAAATTTTGGATAATCGCGGAATAATTCGTAATTTTGGGGGAAAATGATTAGATATTTTCACACGCGCTGCTTATTCGCCGGATACGACGGAGTTTTATGAGACAGGTCGAAAGCTCGAATTAAAAAAGAACGTCGGTGTAACGTAAAACGGAGTTGATTAAATTAGGTTGCGAGTAACGATATGGAAGTTGGGAAAACAATATGCAGCCGACGACGATATTAGTCCCGCCAAATTATTATTATTCCTGTGACAAAAAAAGCTCTGCCTATTTTCACGCCGGAACGACAACAGCTTTCGTTCCCTGGCGGCCACTAAATCACCCCACTCTCCGCGTTACCGTGGACATTTATCAATTATTTCGCGTAAGTTTTCTCGCCGTTACGCGACACGACAGACAATCATCTCGTTTCGCTCGGAAGTTATATATTTTTGCCATTTTTGCCATTTTTGCCCTGAAAATAATTACGCTCCGCCGCGATCTTTTCACGCCGCGGCGCCGATCGATACGATCATCGCGAGGGCAAAGATACCGAGAGAAATCGCGAGCCGGTCTATTTTTCTTTCACCGCAGCGTGACTCGGTCGGAAATTAAACGTCCACCGAGGCGTAATATTACTTGAACATCTCTCGACTTCGAGAAAGTGTCTGCTTCGTAAAAATAACCTGCACTCTCATCCGAAATAATGGATCCGTAATTGTGCGCAAATTCGTCGCTGGACGACGCAACGAGAACTCGTTTTCTCCGAGCTACTCGAATTTGAGCACAAGTCGCGAAGCTTTCGGTGGAAACACAAATCCGGCTTACGCGCCGTTCACAGTTGAGCGAACAACGTTTCGAAAAATCCACGCTGGTCGACTCGTCGTATTTCCGTTTGTTGACGCGCAACCACCGCGTCAGTTTCACGTCGGGGATGATTTCGTGATGGTGGAAAAATCGAGGCACTTCGAATGAATTTCGCATCTCGGCATCTTCGACCCTTAGAATTTTCAACGAGTCACTAACGACCAGACATCCTAACGACGTAATAATTCGAAGAAACGTACTGTTCTCCCCAGCGCGGAGCATTGATTTTTTCACGCTTGCACTTCCGACTTTCCGCGTCTTTTACAAAACGTAGAGGATAGTTTCACCCTCACCGAGTGGAGAAAAAAAATTGGATCCGGATCCCCGCGAAGGGCGATAAAAGGACGATGCAATTCTCAACCGAGTTGAACCATCCTGGTCTTAAAATACTTGTAAGTAGTTGTCAATTGTTTATACAAAATTATTTGAATAATTTTAGAAAAGGAGCACAACTCTCGACAAGTGCAATTACTTACGAGTATTTTAAAACCAGAATGGTTTAAAACGGTTGAGAATTGCATTGTCATCGAGGTTAAAACCGACCGAATCCAAAATCGCCCACTGTGCGTGGCACGATTGTCAAGTTCAAGTTGAGGACGGCATCGCGATGTGGTATCGAGCGAGGAGAGCAGAGCGCGGTCCCTTATCCACGCCGATAGGTTATCTCGGCCGAGGAAGGTTGACGAGAGCGTGAGTCACGCGAGTCTTCCGCGGATCTGTATTTATTTTCTGTTTGCTTTTTTTATCGGTTATAAAAGAATCGTAAAGATGATTTGTCACGTAATATCATTCCCGATCGTTTCGCATCGACGGCCGATTGGAATATCGATTCACATTTCACTCCGCATCATGCTGGCCGCCATCTTGGAAAACAGCACGTGCCTCCAAGCCACTTTTCCTTCGTCGACGAATTAAACGCAATTACATCCGATTCTCCTTCCTCGTAGCGCCCTCGCTTCGATTCTACGTACCTTCCCTCCTCCTCTTCCTTCCTCTCTTCTCCTCGGCGTCCTTCGACCATCCTACGAACACGGATGGAAAAACAAAACCTTTTTGCCCTTTCTTTTTTTTCTGTTGTTTTTTCTGTTCTTTTTTTTTCGTTCACTCGCGTACCTCCGCAACGTACCCGGAGGTACGACTCCTTCGCCGCGCTGGTGACCCAACGACATCATATAATTGCTCACGTACGCGGAGAACGGTACCCCCGCGCAGCAAAGGGGCGACGACGACGATCGAGGGAATGCCGAGACAATGGATAAGAGTCCTGCAGGGTCAGCCGAAAGCTAACGACCCATCGCTACCCGTCGACAACCCCCAATCATTCCACGTTAATTGTCCAGTGTGCTCTCCAGAGGATTCGGAAACAGTTCGTAGCGGCGAGTCTACGACTGCTTTGCCGTTCGGAATTACTTCCACAGAAACGATATACATCGCGTAGACCGAGAAGATCGCGAAAAAATCTCACATCCGAGGCTGATGGGACCATCAAACCCCGAAAACGCGTCTCTCTCTATCTCTCTCTCTCTTCCAGCCTTTGCGAATGATTAAACGGACGCGTGTAAATTGGGCGAGCGCGCAATGTTCACTCTTGGGCTGGTGTAAATTGGGCGAGCGGACAAAAAGCAAATTCCACAAAACTACCATGGTGCCGAATTCGATAGACCGGGGAAGAGGTGCCCAATTTACGTTCTAAGGAGGATATTAGTGGGCTTTGCCCAATTTACACGAAAGCTCGAGAAGTATCGCCCAATTTGCCATCGCCCGATTAAACCGACGACAAGCGAAGCTTGATAGAAAAGCAATTGCGGAGTCTGAGAAGCTTGATAAAAAGGATCGATCATCTCGGATGCACGCACCTGAGATTCGCGCAATTTGGGGGAAGAAGAAAAAAAGACAATTTCGACAACCCGACGCCAGCAGCGCTCAGCCCAGGCGCTGCGATATCGAATCGTTGTGGCAGAAGAATCAAAGTGGTTCTACGTGGAATAAAATCAGACAAGCCCACGTCGAATCCTTTCGAGCCACGAGGCGCAAGCTCGTTGCAGCGCGCGAGTGTGGGGAGAGAAAGCGCTCCGAGCCTAGTAGGTACACACCTACGTATACAGCGCGTATGCGGGGGTTCAGAAAAATATTCCTCGCGCGCAATTTTGCATGCCAGGTTGTAGAAAAACATGGAGGCGAGTCGATGGGGGTCTGGCTGCTGAACGTGCTCCGTCCAACTTCGCCGGGGTCAAAGGCTAAACTTCTCGGGGGAGGACGTCTCGGAGCGTCGGGGGTCGGGAGTTGCTACTAGCGGCGACACGACGACTCGTGGAAACTCGACCGCTAACTCTTTAAAGTTATTCAATTTGGACGAGTCTTGCCGCTTGTAAATCTATTTTGCAATTCTATCAACACCTTATTTCAACACCTCGCCTCTCCTCTGTCCAGCCTCCGCCACGCGCTTTTTCCCGTTCGTAAACGCGCGATCGCGAAACGTGGTATTTTCGAAAATCTGGTCGCTTCTTCCATGCGGTTATCCTACGTACGTCGAGTTCGGAAAAATATCGCGAGCTCGTGCATCGATAAGGGGAACGGTACGAGCGGAGAAAAAAAGTAGATAAAGTTCGTTGCAGTCGGACTCGAGCATCCGCGCAACTTCGGGACGAACGTTCTGATAACCCCGGGGAATGAGAACGGGTAATCAATTATTACCACGTTCCGTTCCACCACCGCCACGTACATCTGATAAAAAAAACGTGACGGGGTGTTAAATGTTAATGCAACTCGTGACTGATTTAATCTCGGTTAATAAACTGCTTACACGCGCAATAATTACCGCTATTCGTTACTTCCCAGCACCAGCGCGGAATAATTTATCGCTAACTTTCTTTCTCCCTCTCGTCACCTCGCCAAAAAGCGCTATCCCTCTACGACGATGGCGAGAACACAAAACGCGAATTTCTCACGGAATATCATGCAACGAATCGCGAACGTTGGACTAGAATAATTATTATCGAGTGCACCTCGCGATACGATGTGACGATTGTGCCAGTACTTCGCCGATAATTACATGGCCCAGACAAAAAAAAACACCTATCTCAAGAAACTCGCAGTTGTGCTAAAAATGCGAAATTTTCCACTTAATATCAGAAAAAAAATGTTTAGAATTAAGATGGAAACTTTCTTGTTTTCAGCCCAACCAAAATAAGAACCACGAGTTTCTCGGAATAAGTGTTTTTTTTTCTTGAAACAGGAAAAAAATGTCGTACAAGTGACTCAAGAAACTTGAAAGCTCATTTTTTATGCACATACGAGGAATTGCTCAAAGTCAATAGGTATACTGAATTTTCCGTCGTCGGAAAATTAAAAGGAGCAAAAAAATTTAATCGAGCATCGAAGAACAAACGAAAAACAGTCGAACTAGCGGAAAATTTGCGAACAAATCAGTTTCGTGAAATGGCTCGAGGGGCAGAGCGACAAGCGTCGTCGTTGACGTATCGCTGGTTGCGGTAATAGGACGAGTTGGGAGTTCGTATGCAGATGGGCGTAGATAATTTTCGTCGGCGCGTCGTATAATAAATACGTCGCGCGAAGAATCTAGGAAAGAAAAGAGATCGAGCATGGGGTTACGGGGGGCAAGAAGGGGCGCGTGGGAGTTATTAGAGCACTTTGCCCGGTTTAGCTCGAGGGGGCAGGCAGACAGTGGCGCATTACACCGTCCAATATAACGCGGCTTATTGTGGTTTATCGCTTTTGCTCTTCGCTTCGTGTTTATTTCCTTCCCGCGCCCCGTTCTCGGACGTTCTCCTCCGTTCGTTCCGATCCTCGATGCATCTTCCCGCACTTCCGCTTCCGCGAGTTCGAATGGGTTCCTCGGCGTATACCAGCGCGGAGAACTACTTAGAAATCCGATTTTGCAATATCGGATGGCAGCATTTCATCGAACTGGCCGCGTTGCGAAACTTTCGTATCGAACGAGCTTGCAAAACTGTTTCGCGAAGATCCTCGTCGAGGCGGCGCGACGATTGTTCGCCGAAGTCGGAGCTGCGGACCTTCGATGGCCAGGAGATTCGAGGCCGTGGTTTTAAAACCGACCGGGTGAGAAAAGGAAGAAGGGAAAAAAATCGCGCGCGAGGTAGTCGCGGTGGCACTCGGGAGAATCCGGGACATCGTGTAAAATATCCTTTAGGACGATTCTCGAGGATTATGGGATTCCTTTGACGGAGTACCGTGGATCTCCTCCTTTCGACTCGCACTTTTTCCTCCGTGGAAATCACGTTGCCCGGAGCCACGACGCGTCGTAGGTAGCTACTACAACGAAGCCGCGAATCGTTTCGCGACAATCGTAATTCTAGTACATTAATAGTAGTCGGCTGTAATTGAAAATCAGGCGGGAGATGAATCGTACCAGGATTCTACCTCGCTCCGGCGAGAATTAACGACGGAAGGAAAAAGTATCGGAGCTGCGAAGATGGAAATGCGCGAGGCAGGCGACGAGAATCTCCGATATGGCGACGAATTCCACATTATGGAATGCAAAATTTACGCTAAACCTGGCGATTCCAAAATCAAGAAATTCGAGAAATCAAATTTTTCAATCAATTTCTGAATCGATAAAACTCGAAATTCTCGACTCGACGAAATAAGAAATTCTCTCGTCGTTGGCAAAAACAGTACCTACTTAAAATGCTCGCTCTCGTCGAGTTGTAATTCGAAAAATTCAAATTTCCAAACTTGCGATCTCGATTCTTCGAAATTCCAATTCCACAATCGTATTTGCAGGTATCGATACTCGTAGAACTTACTCGGCGCGAAGTTCGCCGTTCGACGTTGATTCGCTCGCGACAAATAATTACAGCGCGAACGTCGAGGTCCACCGCGTAGTTGTGCGATTGGACGTGAGACCAGATCGCGAATGCCGCGTCGTTAATCATATCCGGTAGCATTCGCGCGACACGTTGTATCTCTTGGAACTTCTGTTAACAGTAATTTTCATACCCAATACCATTACAAGCTGCGTTCCCCCCTCGAACTCCCATTCATTCCTGCATTTTTCGACGCACGCACGCCCGCTGAAATCTGCCTGGTCAATCATCCCCGTCACACCGACTCGCCCCGCGGCTACCTATTACGCGAAACTCAACGTTCATCCATTAACGTACTCGTCGCATCAGCGTCCTTAAAAAAAACTCCCGAGACGAACGCGCTAATTTCCCAATTTCCCCCATTTTTTACTCCACCGATTTTCGCAAATATTGCAATACCTGCGCGCAGCAAAAGAATAACAACGTCTATCACGCCAGTATGATAAATACTAGACACTATATCAATAAAATTACAGCTATTTTGTTACTACGGCGAGTTTTAGTATTTTTGATGGCAATTTTTAGTATTGAGATGGTAACTTGTGTTATTAGAATGGTGATTCGCGGGTGAAAAAAATGATTGTGAACGCAAGATTACGGTAGCTGTGACCATCTAACACGGCTAATGCAACTATAATTCTTATAATTGTTAATGTAACGGCGTGTTAACAGTTTACTGCGCCGCGATAGTGATGAGAGCCATCACAGGATAGTAGAGCTGATATTTTTTTTCTTTTTTATCCCGATCGACTGTCTTCTGATGAAATTTTCTTTCGATGTCGGAAGCCGCGACGATGCGGATAAAAGTCGTTAAAAATATTTTACAGCGGCGTAATACCGTTTTCGACGCGCTACAGTTCGCGGCGTTGTCCCTCCGGTAGCAAATATTAGTTCTGCTCGCCGTCTCGGCGCACGAGACAACGTGTCGTCTTAGCGAGCAAAGGAACGACGGAACGAAGGATGGGCAGATGTTTCAAGTATTATAACGTGATTTATGGAGCAGAGAAAGCGAAAGAGAGAGAGAGAGAGAGAGAGAGAGAGGGGGGGAGAGCTTGCAGGGGCGGAGGAGACGGAACTCGGATCTACGTCCAGGCGACGAAGGGTCGCGTTGGCGTTCGCGAAAGAGTAAAAGGGAACCCGAGCGTCGGGCACTCGCGACGCGGTGAGAGTGGTCGCCTTGATAAAATTATTATCGGTGACGGAATTTATGAAGCCGGATTATCCTTCGCGAGAAAAGACCGAACACGCGTGGCTCTCTCGCGTTTCCTCAAGACAAAAGAGACCTTCCACCCTCGCCTCGATCCCGGTCCCCTCGCGCGCACCCGCACCCATCCCCTTTCCATCCGCGACCCACGCGTTCGATGGTCGCGCGTGTAACGACTCTCCGCGAAGCAACCAACCAACGAACGAACGAACGAACCATCCTTCGACTCTTCCCGGCCCCGGAAATCGCTCCGACCTTTGTTTGACCCTGATCCGAGCCAAACGAGAGTTCCCTATCAATCCGGAGACAAATCACACGCATACTCGCGCGTACTCGCGCTCTCGGACATGCGAGAATCGCTACTTCCATTTCTATTACTCCCTTTTTCCCTGCCACGGAAAATTTCATTGGACCCTACGATCTCATTCCTGAAATCTCTTCCACTTTTATTTCAACGTTTCCTCGTTCTTTTGCCTCATACTCACAAGAATCCGTATAGAGAAGGCCGGCGTACCACGGTAATTACTTTTTGTAGCTTGCAATCGATAGATCAGCTCACTTCTGTTCTATCTGGAACGAATTCAATTCGCGACACTCCCGAAGAATAACAATTTCCACGCCCCCTTTTAAAAAATAACGAACTAAAAATCTTTCTTGCTTCAAAAAATTATTTTCAAGGTCGAAGAAAAATTCCTTCGTCTCAATTATCTTGACTAGTTTAATTTTACTCGCAAAAGCTTTTACGGCTGATTGTTTCTCACCTAATTTTTTAGCCTCGCCCATTACGCTCTGGTTATTGTATATCATCTTGCCAGAAAGTGAATGCATCGACGTTGTCATGGTTTCGCAAAAAGAAAAAAAAATTGGGTGGTCATTTTCTCAATTCTTCCCGATTCATACGCTTCATTTACCTTGCCTCGTTCGAATTTTATTTCAACGTATCATCTCATCGTGTCCATTCAACGAGCGTGGATAGGATTAAAATTAGTAGGAATACGTTGCTAACGAGAAATTTCTAGTTCATCGGTAACAGATAGCTCGCAATAGATAGGATGATCGAATCGAAATTTAATGCAGAAAGTGAACAGAATATAATGGATTTGCGAGGACCAAGCATAAAACTTCTGATCGCGTTCGTTTTTTTCGAAAGAAGGGTCGGACGTGATCCGAAACAGGGGGAGATCAGTGAAACATCGGGATGAATAATGCTAACGAGGCGTAGACATCTGTAGACGTGGTTATCGTCAGGGAGCGATGCTCGGAGATCACGTCGTCGTAAGTTCTCGTATAGTTGCAGCCTCTATTATCCGTCGTGACCACTGATCTCCATAGAGATCAGTACCCTCGAGTTGCGTTCGATATCGTCCTCGCAGGATCAGTATCGTGGCTGGGTGGAGAGCCTCGCCTCGCAAACAACTTGTTAGCCAAAGCTCGAAACGAAGCTAATCGAAGATTTTCGCCCGAGCTTTCCCAACGATCTCGCAACAAAAGTAGCTCGATTCGGAAATATATTTGTCCAAGACTCTCGACTATTCGTATTCGATATCGTATTCGTTGTCTCGATACCGTGGTTCCCCAGCATACGATGCTCGCGACGCGCTCATCAGCTATAACTCCAACGAGCCGCGAAGAGCTTGACTGGTAGAAATCTCGAATGACGATCTTCGGACTCGTAGGATCGTTGGCGTTATTAATGTTCTAGACTTCGTCGAATGGAAGTGAAAACCGTTTTTCCGGCATCGCGTAGCCTAGACTCGCCTCCTACGACTCGAGACGGAACGAAACTTGAAACGACGAAACTTCTTACCAGCCAAGTTATCCGTGTTAAGTTACGCTTCCGGTGGCGGCCAGCAGGTCCTCCGTTGCAGCACGACGAAGCACCGCGTGATTTTCGGAAAAGCTCGCGCCTATCAATTTTAATCGTCATTCGAACCGCGCCTCGTCAATTTTCGCAATCGAAGCGGATCAGATTCGCAATATTTTGGCGAACCAGCCGCGTTGAAAACGCTCTTTCACGCCGAACGGGAATTAAAACAAACGAAGCTCGACAGATCGCGTTTCGTTAGAATTTCAAATTCCAGCATGGAAATCGATTCGTGCGGCGAGGGTTGACTTTTTCGATCAAACATTAATACTCCCCCAGTTTTTTTCTCTTTCTTTTTCAATTTATCCGCTTTTTTTGGAGGAGGGTGGTTCTTGATTTGCAGCTGGGATATTTGAAGAAGATTTAGGCCGGGTCGTCGGGTTATTTCGCGTATATTCATAGATATAGAAAGGTGAATTGTGGGGATTGTGGATCGCAAATTGTTGGCGGTTCTCCGTGTACCGTTATACAGTTACGGTTGGCCTGAAAACCGCAACAGCCTTGCTAATAAATGCATAAATAATAAAGCATCAACCCGCAGCGTCCGTCGACGGACGTTGCCGTCATTCTGTAGCTCCCGACCAGCCGCAGGAGTGTGAGAGCATGTTTCGCTCGATGCTTCTGCTCTCGCGGATGTACGTATTCGGTATTAGACGCGCAACGTACCAGAATACGCCGCGGACGTTTTCTCGCGACGAAGTTCGAGCAACGCCCATAAGTTGCCACGTTACTTTCGGCACTCGACAATTTGCATTAACTTTATAATTACTCTCGGATGGCCGTTTCCCACTTACAACGTTACGCTAATTCCTGCGCTCCGCATACTCGCGAAATATTCAACGATTCTTACGCGCGACCGTCGCTTCTCTCGTCTTCTATTTTTGCATCTTATTTTTTCTAACTATTTCTCTCCACTTCCTAATTGTTCGCCATCATTCTTCTCCCGTTACAATTTTCCCGCGATATTTCTGCCTTCATCTCTCGGATTCTCCTTCGTTTCGTTTTATTTTCCCTTCCGTTCTAATTATCCTTCTTCGTGCCTCTTTCACTCTCCAGATAGTCACTTTTTTCGTCTAGATTTTCACTCTAATTGAATGGAATATTTTTTCTTCGCGAGATTCGTGAGCGGGGTGCTCGGAGAGATTGTTTTTTTCTGTATTGGCTTGGTAATAATGTTCGCGATAAAAATTGCTACGTGGTTGTTTTTCCGAAGTACGCGCGGTTTATCTCAACTACAATTGGTCGTCTGATTGCATAGATTTAGGAATTGATTGCCCGCGATCAGCGATATGGGCCAACGAGCAGTCAGGATATAGAATACCTCATCACGCCGAATTTGCGCGAAAAGTATGAAGCATACTCGTTAATAAAACCAGCGGTCCCGAATTGACCCTAATTTACATGGAGATTCGCCCATGTGAATAACAATTTGGAAAAGATTTTTAAAAAACGAAAGCAATATAAACGCGAAACACAATTTTCGCTCGCCTTTCAATTCCAACGGCGAAAGATTCCGAAATTCGGAGGAAACGAACTCCTAACTTTTCGTTTATGCGAGATTATCGGAGAATATCGTCGTCGTCGTCGTCGTCGAATGAGAGATGGACGAGTGCGAAATGCAAATATTCGCCGGTGAAAATCTGCGCGTGGGAATGCGGAAAGGAATATTCGGGGAAGAGTTCGCGAAATGAGAGTGAAAACTCGACAGCTGGGTACGAAGCCACCTTAAAATACGACCTTTAATTTAGGAAAGTTCGGATAAACTGCCAATGGCGATATTTCATCCGGTCTGTTTTATATTTCATCATGAAAATCAAAGGGGCAGCATCCTTCTATCTCGCTCTCCCCGTAGTTTCGCTACCGCCGCAGCACAGTCGAGTTATTACACAACCGTACGAAATACCAGTTATAGGTGGACGTACCTGCTACCTGCCCACCTACGACCAGCTACCAAACGGCGCGGTCGAGCCTTCCGCCGCGGTTGTCCGAGCCAATAAATAGACGACTTTTACCGAACCCTAGGCGATTCGCAATTCCGACATTTGCATCCCGTTACAGGCTTATTTCCATACAATGCAACGTTGATGCCTCGCGCATGAGACCTGCAATTAGAGGCGTCCCCAAATCGCGCGCCGCTGATTACCGATACCAAACACCGCGCGGCGTACCTCCGGATTTGAATCTACTCGTTCGCCGATAAGCGCGATCCGCGTAACCGCGTTCGTGCATTTTTCAACGACGAAACCAGGCCCCATCGTTTTCGAATTTCCTCGACGTCGTACGTTCAGAATGAAATTATTCTGGTATCAAAATACTCGTCAGTAATTGTACTCGTCGAGATTCTTGCTGCTTGCCAGTTTTGGTTCGTCGAATTCTCGAGAAACGACAGCGAGCATCTCCCTTCGCGGGGAAAAGTGGAGGAGAAAACGCGCACTACTCGCGGGAAAAGAGAGAGAGGGAAAGTGCGTTCACCCTGATTCCGCGTTGAACGAAAGACGACGGGAAAATGGTCTTAAAAAATAAAAGGTGGCAGCCATATTTTGGGGAGCTTTCAAAATTCCTCCCCATCCGCTTCTTTTCTCTCTCGGGCGTGTATTTTTTACTCGCGGTCTCTTACTCTCCGTTTTCGTACCCCGCGGTCCCCTGCGAAGGAGCGCGGCGGCGGCGGTGGCTGGGATTTTTAGGGGGCAATTTGCGGGGCGAGATGCGTGCTCGGAAAAGTGCGGGTCGCCTTTTAGGCGGCCGTAAATTCTGATAACGTGGAAATTGGGGCCGACCTAACGAACTTATGTGTCGGTAGGGCGCGCGCGTTCGCCGATGGTTGCCGGAGGGTGTACAGACGTACGTACGTACGTTGGCCACGGGGTGGGTAAGGCGGCCGCCGCAGCTCGCCCGAGACACCTCTTTGCCGAGCCCCGGTATCAAATCTACGGTCGACCGTTTCGAATCTATGAGCCGGCCCTAGATAAACAGTAATTCTCGCGGAAGAGAAAAGCCGGGGGCTGAAAAAAAAACGAACCCGAGGAAAACGCGCATCCTCCGCATACACAAGTACCGACGCAAACACGCGCACAAGAGTCGACGAACAAATCGCTTGGCAAACGAAACCTTCAAATTTCAACGAAATTAATCGTTCCCCAATATTTTTCCCAATTCCATACCATCATTCTCGAGTACATCGAATTAAAATAATCGAAAACAAACGACGAAAACGGTCGAAAATTGTCTTAAGAGGGTAAACCACTCCACTGGCGACCAGTAGAGCAAATTTTGGGATTTTTTTTCAAAGAAACTAGACAACGCGTTGAGATTCGATAACAATGTCTTTATTACACAAGTATCGAACACTGTTTACCAATTTTATCGGAAGTCTACAAAACAAAATGGCGGCATTCCGGTATTTTTCCAGGGGCATAACTGTTGCAATTTCGCAAATACGGCAGTGAAGAAACAAAATTTTTGGAAAGCCGCCATTTTGTTTGGTATAAATCTGATAAAACGTATAAACTGTGTTCAATAGTTTTATAATGAAGACCTTTTTACCTCGATTCGATTTGTTGTTTAGGTTCTGTGAAAAAAAAAATCTCCAAGTTTGCTTTATTTTTTGGTCTCTGGAGTGCGAGTTACGCCGTTAATGGACAGAGAGAGGAGTCAGAGTGACGCGGAGAGAGGAAAAAAAGCGTAAAACCGTCGATATTCATCCGTAATGCGGAACTGTCTTCGCGCACTGATTGCTTTCGGCTGATTCGATTAGCGAGAAACAGCTCCGAGCCGATAGGTACGCGGTTCGCGTGCATATGTATGACGCATACTATCAATTCAGGGGCCGGATGATGAGTTACGTACCGCAGGGTTCGGAGTTGTAATTAAAAATTGGCGGAAATAATTTAGCAGCAAAAATAAATCCCGTCGGGTCGTAGAATCGAATGGGAAATTGGAGGAGCCGCAAAAAGCGCCTCGAGGGTAGGAAAAAGCCGGGTGACCGAAAAATGCCGAATACTTTATTTCCCGACCGGTCGAACGTTTTTTTCTAACGCAACTTCGACGTAATTAGGTATACAACTCGACGAAAAAGGCGCGGGGGAATATTTTTTTCCACCTCGTTTTTCCCCACTCGGGACAACGCCGAGCGCCGAAACCGGAATTTTCCGAAGCGTTTTCTAACGCGAGCCAGATTTCCCGGGTAAGCGGAAATCGCGTGTAGCAGCGCGGTGGAGGGTCGGCCGTGGGAGGGGTGACCCGCGGCTCTGGCCGACACGCTTCCAACACAGCCCCTTCGGACTTGGGAATCCAGCCAAGTGGGTTGCCGCTTTTCCATCGTTTCCATCCATGCGATTCCGTGTTGTGCAACGCAACGTCGTCGTCGTTGTGTATAGAAAGTAGGTACGACCGTCGCTGGTCCGTCGCGTCGCACCGACGTCTGGGCATCCCGTTTGCCGCGTTGCAATAATTATTGCGGTACGAACGGCGTTCGGTAGCGACGTTCGTATGCGAGACAGACGGCGACGGTGAGACGGGCGACGTCGTGGATGCAAAACGGGTGATTCAGTGGAGTAAGATCGTAAAGACGAGATACCGATGTCGCCCGCCGCTGCGCGCGTACGTATGCATTAACGTCGCGAATTTCATTAAATTCGTAGACCTCCGTGCCATCGATTTCATATCCGGAACTTTCCCCTCGTTCGATCGGTTCGATCCCAATTTTTCGCATTCTTCGCGTCCCTCGCAATTCCCATTACGCGTCGAATCCTCCGCGATCCATCAACAACGATCATCTCGTTAAACCTGCTGCCAATCGACCATCCTGCACCACTGCAAAACGACACGCGCTGAATAATCCTTCTATCGCGCGTAGTTTTCCCCAATTTATTTCCCATTTTTCCACCTCCTTCCGACCAAACGGACGCGAGCTTTTGTTTTGATGACGTTGACTCCCCAAAGATGTGTACCTCGCTCCTCGGCGAAAACTGAACGACGACACTAAAATTTGGCGGAGATCCAGCTGCGCTTTAAAAATATTTCTCCGCGAGCGACGAGAGTCGACCTTTCTTGCTTTTCAATTTTCCGGCTCCCCCCCCCCCCCCCCTCCTTCGCGCTGAAACAGCATTGTGCTTGTCCATTGACGTTGCTCGCGTTATTCTAAACGTAAAAATTTCTCGTGCTCGCGAGCCGCCGAAGCTTCGAACGTCTCGCGAATGCTGAACTAATTCGCATTCGCGTGCTTTTTCTGTTCCAGCTGATTGAAATTCCGGCAAAGCCTTTCCAAAACTCTCAACCTGAAGCAGGTACTCGCGTTTTCGGTATTTTTCGTTTTTATTTTCCATAGTTTCAGAAATTTCGTCAGTTTTGGGTAATTATTGTACTTAGTCGGGGACGAATTGATAAGGCGACGCGTTGCAAAGTGGTGCAGGAGTTATTTATGACTCGCTTATCGATAAATTATCAACGTGATAACGTCGCGACGTGATGCAACGAAGCGCTGCGAACATCTCGGCTAATTCCATATTGATCGATAGCGTTTAAATTTCCATGTTCTTTTTTAAATTTTCTTTTAGTAGAGTAAAAACGCTGCGCGATATTTTTCACGTTGTTTTAAGAATGTTGCCGAGTTGGCGAACGAGTTGTAACTATAACGATGCGAGCGCTCCGTTGATGGCTGAGATTTGTGTTAAGGTAGACATTTTGGTCCACGTTGAATGAAAACATCGTTGCTGTTGCGTACAACACGACAACTCTTTTATTATAATACATAAAAACTTTCTGTTAGGAAAATAAAACTTTTGGAAAAGTTCGTCGAGTTACGCGTGACGATTCTTGTATTTGTATTCTCGCCACAATATTTTCTATGCAGTTGTTTTATGGGTCTTTTGGGATTTGGAATTTATCTCTTTGTTCGACGAAATGAAACGTTACGGCGAGGTGGAAAATAAAATCACGAGACACATCCGCGTAAACTTTACCGTTAATCTTTCGCGCGAAAAACACGCGAGAATTTAGGGAAGCTCGGAGGAAACTCGATACGATTTCGCAAGAATGTTGGAAATATCTCGGCGAAACTCGGGAGAATTATTCGAGATTTTTGGAAAACTTCGCGGAAATCTCGCAAACAGTGATCAAATTTTCAGAACCACCAGGGATTTCACGCTCAACTTTGCTCTCCCGGTCGAAGTTCGCGAAAACGCTGCGTGGAACGATGTGTACGAGTGAGCAGCGCGGAAATACGATTTTGTCAGCGATGTTTTGCTATTTTCTTCGTATCGTCACTCGCTATTGGTCGATAAGAATTTGCAAAATGTACGATCCGATTTGGATCGAGATCTTCGCCCACGACTGGTGACACAAGTCGATAGATTCCGCATTCCTCGTCTATAATTAATATGTAGGTCAATCAAGAAAATCAAAGCGTGTCTCGCGCAGCGTTGAAACTCGATTCGCAAGAACGAATTCGAGGCGACGATCGGCTCAGCTTGCGAGGGGAAAGTACCACTGCGCGGTGCAAGGGCCGACGAAATCTCGGTACGCAAATAGTTTTCCGTCGAGCAGCCGGATCGTCGTTAGACAACCTGCCAGCTGCTCGTCTTACGTGCTTAGAAAAATTCAAAGAATTCGTACCTCACCGAAAAGTTTGTTGAAACGAAATGTTGTTACGCGCGTTGTTTTTTGTTTTTCCGTTTTTTTGGGAGGGTAGGTTTTCGATTACCAGAAATTCCGGTCGTCCGAACGAATTTAATCGCAGGTGGACCGGACTGGACTCGATGTAGTCGGTAATTGAGCCGAATACTTTCTTCGCCCCGGGAGCGAAGAATGACATTTATCAAGCATTTCACGCGGTCGGGATGACTATACCTATCCAACGATTGTACGTTGACAATGCGAACCTCTGCCCCTGCGGGTCAAATGCCGGATGCCTCGAGCGCGGGGTAAGCCGTATAGACTCGACCCTGGACGCGACCCTGGATGCCAGACGCTCCAAGTCGCGCCTTCTCGACCGTGTCTCTCGCTCCCTCTTTGCCGCGCCATCGCGCTCAGTTTAATTAGAGAAACAGCATCACCGAATACTTCTTGGCGTTCCACGTCCCCGTGCGTATATACGAACCTTCCCGCGATACAGCGACTCGCCGCGTGGGATCTAAGAACGTACCTACGCGAAAGGGCACATTTACCGAAAAATTTCACCATCCGACCACAGTAAACCCTTAACGCCGTTACGATCTACCCGTGACGATAAAAAAAATCGAAAATCCGACCTAAAATTTTTCCCCTCTTTTCTTCGTTTTCTCAATTAGCTTTTAACCAAACGCACACCGATTCGTCTTCGATCCACTCGAATTATCATCCCGTTTTAAAATAAGCCGATCTGTTTTCGAAGTGGCAATCAGACATCTCAAGTCGACGATGGATCGAAGGCCACGCGTTCGGAATATATCGGCAAACTGTCACGGATGAACATGTTCCATGCTGTCTGCAAAGTTCCGTGTATTTAAAGCGTCGCGTCGTGTCCGGGATGCTTATAACGGGGAAGGTGATTTTCTTTCGCGGTCACAGATTCTCTTGAATTATCCGGGTGGTAGGTACAGTTGCTCGAAAGCGAGAACACGCGGCGGAGCATCGCATCGTCCTTTCGTCTGTATTCAAAGACAGACTGTAATATAATTAGTTAACGGAGATCCCGGACCCACGTGGGCGCACGTACGCGGCCTTGGTAGATACTCGACGATCGACGGCTGCGGGGGAGATTTGACCCGTCTCGTCGCATCGAGTATATACGAACATTCGTGGCGTATAACGTCTACACCTACGTATACGGGGAATGGTATTTGATCGGAGCTGACAGGGAGCAACTACTCTCTCCATTATCGAATACAGCTGTCACGAGGAGCCGTCAGGATCTTCCTTCCCGTCTACCGGCTACGAGGATCACGAACTGCTACGATGTTTCGAAACAAGCTAGAAACCCTCCACCGATTAGTACTACCATCTCGCGAACCAAAAATCAGCCGATAAAAAATATCACTCGAACTACCAGATCCAAACGAATGAAAGCTGCCAAAAGGCGTATAACACCAGTGCCAAAAGGGCACTATGTACAACAACAACAAAATTTTGTATAATTTGGGAAAAAATGTTTTACTGCTGTAAGATTTTCGAAATGATTACAAATTTGACTCATTTTGCTTGAAGTGAAATTTTGGAAGTTCGTTTTTATTGTTAGACTTAAAATGTGTCGACTGAAGGATTGGCTAGAAAAAAATTCATACGCCCTTTTGGCTTTGCACAAAGCGAGCACCGCGTAATTTTTCAGATAACTCGACATCAATCGGGCATCTCGAGACTTTTGCAAATATTCATTTGGCGAAAATTACACGAACAATCACCGCGTCGAGTAGGGTTGGTTTTGCCGTTGCTGCGAATGGAGCGACGAGGTGTGGGGGAAGGGGGTTGGCTGAGCAAACGGCGAGAGTATTCGCGACGCGTCTTTCTGAATTATCGTCCTGGCATTCTGGAGGAAAAGTTCTACTAAATCAAACGCAGTCCTTTCCTCCTCGCCTGGCGAGAGGAGCGAGTGAGAGGGAGAGAGAGAGACAGAGACAGAGAGAGGGAGAGAGAGCGATACAAGCCGTACCGGGCGCCCTCGACGTGACAGCAGGATGCAAATTTCCAAGGTTGTTAAATTGTTCGTTTGCGATACATTGCTAAATAATAAATAACGAGTCGCGCTGCGAGGCGGGCGAAATTGCGAGAATTTCTCCCAGAATCTCCGGCGACAGGCGCCGCGCGCGGAGGTAGAGGCGAGAGTCGACGGGTCCGTAGCGTACGCGATACGCGCACATACAAATCTATCTACGTAGAAAAGAATAGGTACCCGCTACGAAACGAAGGTAGCGAAGTGGAACTTCTTTCCTCAACGGTCGCCCGGAGCTCGAGTTCGATCCGTTATTACGTCGCAGTCTACCGATTGTTATTATATACATATATTGTTGACGCTGGTGTAATATCGATGCGATGCCCCGAGTCTCGCAGATACCTGTATAGAACTGTATAGGTTTATCGAAAGGCGAAAACCTTGTGCAGTCCAACTTCCGCGAACCTTCGGACGCTCGGTTCCTAATATACTCTCCTTGTTCTTTTTTATTTCTATTTTTCGCTCAAAACGAGCGTCGACGAAGTCTGAACAATTGGCCCCGCGTCTCTACGCGAAAGGGTCGCCATCGGGCACTTACTACTCTCGGAAATACTTCTTTCGAAAGTCCATTTTTATACTTATCGTAACTTTTACCCCTTTTTTTCTTTCTGTCCTCCTTCTCCTCCTCCTCCTCCTCCTCCTCGGTCTACTCCTCTGCTGTATGGACCGCCGTATATAGATGTACGTGTTCTCGCTCCAACCCCTCGAAGACTGGGAGCTTTTCTCGTTACAAATCTTCCTACCTCGATGCTTCACTTTCAAACGACCGATGTACCTACCTCGCGGGGTGCCATCGATTTTCCAATTCTCCTTTTCGAATCGCATTTCTACCACGATTTCGCGGTACTCGTTGTCGCCGCGATTCTCCTCGAGTGCTAACTTTTTTTGCGCGACAAACCTTCGATCGTCTAATTCTCATTCTCACGCCAAACTGTACAATTCCAGTCTTCGCGCTTCCTGTCGATTCGTTCAAGAGATTTACTCTTTCATTATCAACACTCTTAACGTACTTTCTGCGCCGCGTCGCCTACCTACGTATCGCGCAATTGTCTCATCTCCATTTTCGTACCTACTCCTAAAAAGAGGCCACGCTCTTCATTTGTTTACCTCTCTCGTTGTGCCGTTTCTTTTTTTCACGGTGCGTCTTGTAACGGTCCGTACGACTTGGTTGGCGAAAAGTCACCATGCAGCGTTTCATTGAGAGTAGAATACGATAATTGCGAGATTTTTGAGTCGAATAACGTTGAAGCGCGTCGTTTAGAGGCTTGTGCGCGGGGGTTACGCAAATCATGCTTATTTATTATTATCGTCAACTCGTGAATATAAATGCCATCCGTAGGGCCGCGAAACGGCGTGAAATTTAAAAGAATTATATTTCTTTCTTATTGCATCCCGTTGGGTCGAGAACGAGACAGGTTCGCGGAGATTAAGCCGACCTCGAGCGAAGGGAGTCCCGGGCTTTGCGAGAGTGTGGAAAGGTTACTTATTTCGTTTAAAAGCTTTGTGAGTAACGGCACACCGCATTCACCTTTGCCACGTCCTTGGCGGGTCGTTTTTCTCGAGATTCCTCGATTCCCAGGGTCAAACTCCTAGTTTCATGGGGCGTGGAAAACAGCTGGAACTTCGCGGTTCTGGCCGTTGCTACGAGCGCGCTGATCCTCTTTCCTCTTTTCGAAACCGTCCAGAAATCACGAATCCCCGCGTCCTCCGCAAACTCCACGCACCTCGACGCCTCGAGGCTCCCCGGCTGCGGAGCGATGATAAAGACGAGAAGACTCGAAGAGCAACGATCACAATTTACTCGGAGGGAGGGAAAAAATAATTCAAACGAGATGGAAATGAGAGGAGCCAGATACTCGATCCGAGATCCTCGGTTGCCAAGCGGATCTAAGAGTCACGAGACCGCGACAACCTCACAACGTTGCATTCGGCCCTGGAATGCAAGCTGAGAATGCAACGTCATCGTTGCTACGTCTAGCTCGATAAACCCGTGACTCGATGTTATTCCTGGCGTAGGAACACCGCTACTTACCTGTTCACCATCCTTCTTCTAATACTCGACGAGATGCTGCGAGCAGCTGTGAAACGAGAGTTTACCGTAACACGCGAACCCGTCGACCTCTCGATCACAATTGACACCGACAGCATTATCCGTAAACGATGACGGAAAGGACTGTGTTGCCCCACCGTTTTCAAACTTCACCGACAACCGTCAGGGAATGCTGTTCGCGGCGAACAGAACCTAACTATATGCAGATCGATCCCAGCATCGTTGCGTCACTCTTCTCCCCAAACTGCAAACACTCCGTGCGCAAACACTCCTCGTTAATCTACACATTTCCAAAAACAAGCATCGTAGAAAATCGGTGCATTTTGCTAACGAGGTGTAGCGACTTCTCCCGATTACCCAAACACATCCCACTGTCGTTGCATTGTCGATCGCGCGTTCCCAGATGGCAATAGCAATAGCGATGGCCTCGTAGACTCTTTGGACAGATAGTTTGTACATCGGGACCGGATGACTTCGTAGCATCCCGAAATTCCAGTTGCCCCCGTCACTCTGGCCTCTTGCGGTACCAGTATCGATGCACGGGGAGGAAAAGGTGGAATTTTCAGTTGGCTACAGGCTACGTAACTCCACGGAATCGTGGTCCCAGTCGTCTCAGACCGTACGTCTGCTATCCTCGACGTACGTACGCGAGGAGTGGATGTAAGAGACGCTACGTCCCTCGAGACTTGCCTAAAGGCGTGCAACCATCAATCTTGATTTTCGCGAAGGAAAAAGGATTTCCATCGGTTCGCGAGATGAGACGTGCACGGGGTGTGCGTTCATCTGCATGCGCTCGTCTCGTTCCTAGACGCTTTGGGCGTAGACAACGGGATTACCGACTAGCTACTCCGCGTTTTCGCGGAGTTCTGGGTTACAACAAAACCGTTCGTTTTCACCTGATCCTCGACGCTTTCGCAGCATCCCCGTGCGTCCGCCTAATCCTGACGCTTGCACGGCAAATTCGTCGAATGTGTTTCGTTCAATGGAGTACGCATTGTAGGGTCAGAACTTAATCCGTAACGTTGCGAACCCCGATAGAGACAACGCCGGTGGGGCTGGTCTCTCGTCGATTTGGGTACACCGTTAAATCCAACCACCGACCTGCCACTCAAATCGACCAAACGAAACGGTCGCTCGTGGTTTTCGTGGTTTCGGCTACTTCTGTGGTTACGAACGACGCGCTCAGTTGTCAGTGGTTTCCCAGGTGCCAGAAGCCACAGCGCAGTCATGCACCACTCCGCTCTAATCCGATTCTTCATTTTTTTCCCCTCCGTACCCAACTTCCGCCCAGCATTACCCCGCGGTATCAACCCTTGCATCAAATTCGCCAACAAATCGCCTCTCATCGTCATCTCCTCGTCTCTCTTTCTATCTCTGTAAAAAACCAACCATCCGTTGCTTGCTCGTTCTACCCGTTCGCTGCGAAAGTCTCGCTTCGCGTCGACTTCTGGGTCGAACATGTCCCTCGCGTTGGATCGGAGGATGAAGCTTTAGCCAAGTTTCGGATTAAATTCACGGCGGAAACTGGCGAATCTTCGAGCGCTGAACGGTCAACATTCCCAGCTTAAGTAAGCCTCGACAAACTTTCACCTAACAAATTAACGCTCAACGACGAGCGATCATTAGGAGGACCTTGGTAGCGCCGGAGCTCGCGAGTATACGAAGGATCCCACGGCATACGTGTGATAAATGGGAACAGGCAGCTCGGTGCCTCCAGCGAACCTTCGTATATCGGTACTTCGACTCCGAGTATCCAAATTGTATTCGTATACGTTTTCGAGCCGTGCTGTGCTGTACCTACCTTTTCATCCGAGCAACCACGCGAGTGGATGCTTTCAATTTCGCTGCATAGCTGCGAACGCTTACAGAGTATCACGAGAGGATGCAAATTTCTCGACTCACGTGGATTCTCGCGGGTCGAGAGCGAGGTAGATTTTGAAATGGGAATAAGAATGGACGGGGCGAAGCGTGATTGTTCGGAGCTTCGCAATTATTGCCCTCGTCTTGCTGCCACCCAGTGGCCAGAAAATTGACTAGCCTTCGCGTCGCGTCTGCGATCCTCGCTTTGCCGCTTACAATAAATAATCAACCACTTTTCGATCACATTTGTCGTATCGTGAAAACGAGTCGGGGACGAAGCTTTTTCTTAATTATCCAAACTAGCTTCGTTCGCATGGTTTTGCGAAAATATCCCGCAGAAAGTTCGTCTGCGGTGTATCATAACGATATCGGGGACGAATTTTCCTCGCCTTTCTCTCCGCATCCTCGAGATTTGACGTCGCGCTTCGTCGTGCGTCACTTTCCAGCCAGACAACAATGAAACGAATGGAAGGCAGCTTCGTATTCGTTTCGCATTATCCTCGCCCACTTCTCGCCGCGTTAAAACTGCGCAGAAGACGTAAAAGTCCGAGACTACGTAAAATGACGAGAGATAAATTCAAATTCGTCGAAATTCACAGCTTTTTCCGTTCTCGGTGTTCCGAGATCCCGGCGCGCGTTAAAAAACGGAGGACGAGACGCGGAATACGAGAAAAGTACGAGATTCGCGCGGTTTATTACGCCGGCGAGTAGGTATTAGTTGTGAGTAAATATTCAATTCACGAATAACATCCGCGGGCGGCAATCTAGTCTCCCCGGTATTTTTTCCAGCCCCATTCATTTCGACCCCCGACATTTCTGCGAATGAATTTATGAAATTCTCGGTCTATAAAAGCGGTAGGGCGGAGGCGTAGTCAGGAATTTCGGCGAAAAGCCAAAGAAATTCTTCGGGTTTGGTTCGCGCCTAATGAAAAGGTATTACTTATGAAATTACGAGTAATTCCGACTCCGGAGGCCCCGCGCTCCGTTCCTCTGCCAAGGGTTGCCCGCCGGAGGTCTATTTTCCAAGGCGAAACGAGAAACAAGAAACTGAGATAACGCGCGTCGCGCCCAGCGTTGGCGGGGCTCGACGAGGCTCGATGGCGAAAGCGAAGACGAAGGCACGGCAGACAGGGGGGCTGCTGAGCTTTCACCCGCCCCGTCCTCCTAATACCTACTATATACCGCGCGACTTTCGATCCCCCGGTACCCCGCGCTATCGCTCTTTCTCTTCGCGCGAGCTTTACCGACGGTGTAATCAAACGAAATTAGCCAGGTTTCTTCTCGCGCGTGTGTCTCGCTCGGCTCGTTCTTCCGCAAGCTCGCCCGAGAACGACGACTCCAACAACGCGCGTAACATCGTTTGTTCCTTTGTCGCATTGTCCGTCCCCGTTTGTTTCTCCCCGCCTTCCGTTAATCCTTCGTTCGCTGGCTCGTTTCTTCCTTTCCTCTTTACACGACCGATCATGCATTTTCCTTCGAATCCCGTTTCCCTCTCGCTCTCGAGACTCGCAGTTGGCGATGAAGGCTTTCCGCAAAATTTCCTCCCTCTTCAACTTAGCTATAAGATTCCAACGAACGACATCTATGTATTCGTTCATTTATTTATCTGTTTGCTCATTTATTTGCTTACTCGGACACATGTAAATAAGGAGTTTCCTCTGCTGAGGATCTTACTCTACTCGTCACAATTCGGGACAGTCGCCTTAACTGCAGCGGGAGGGAAGCGAGTTCAATTATTTTGGGATCACGATGGACGCGTTCGGACGTGATTTTGGGTCGAGGACATAGAGAGTATATACCCAAGACACGCGAGATACGTAGTTAGCGAGACTGATAAAGAAGGAGGAATCTGGCGAGGCGACACTCGTCGTGGTACGGTAGGTAAGTAATATCCGAGAAAACAGTCGCGGTACCAGCTTGCCGCGATGCAGATTAATCTCCGAGTCTTCCGCGTCCCCGTGTTCGCATCTTCCGCTATCCTGCTGCTACACACCCCTCTACACGTAAATTTGTGTATTTATTTATGCACGTACCGCGCCACGCACACTCTCTACTTCAGTCTCTATCGTATTTAGTCATAACCCAAAGCTGCAAGCTGGTCCCCGACGTTCGCCTGACGTACGATCGCACCCTGCTCTTTTAATTCCAGCAAACTTCTCCGGAACATTCTTCCGCAAAACTCCTCAATTTTGGAATCCTTTCCCTCTCCAAATTTTCACCCACCGAAATTTCCATCTCGTTGTCGTCTCGTTACGCGAATCTTTTGATTCGCATAGTTTGAAAACGAGTTATCGCCGCGCGCGAAAATTACACGCTCCTCTACCTCCGAGTAAACTTTCCCCGAAATCTGTCACACTGATAACAATTCACGTATGTTCCAATCCCGTTCTTGCCCCGTCTCGCTTATCGTTCCATTTAATTTCCTATTACCATCCTACATTCCACACTTTCGTTTCACCGCGCCCCAGACAATTCTGTCGAATTATTTCTCACCATTCGATTACGCCCACAAAAACAGCGAGAGTTCCAAACGCCCGAACTATCACCAACCTTCTCTCAATTTCCCAAACGAAACTCGACGACTCCGACGGAATTTTTTTCTAGCCAGCTGCGAAACTTTTTACGACCAAAATCGCGAACACGCGAGACGAATAGTCCTTCGCAATTCTTTTTCCCCCGAAATAAATATTTCTTCGCGCCCATATCGATAAACATCTTCGCTATCCAAATATCCAAATATCCAAATATCATTTTTTCCCCGCTAGACGAAAAATCTTCGCGTAAAATTTCCATCGCATCCGCCGAGGCTAGTGATTTTCGAGACTGGCGAAACGTTCGTCGGCGCCATATCTTATCGTTAGTTTCTCGGCCACTCGATGACGACACGGTTAGGTTTTCGCGTTACAGGTGACTCGGTACGCCACGCTTCTTATGACACCTCAAGGGTATACAGAATAACACGTGGATATCGCGCTAGAGACGTAGCACAGAGCGACGTCTCGTTTTTCCTGTGGTTGGAAGGAAAAAAAAAGAGAAGAAAAAAAAACGAATCGCTCGCAAACATCTCGCGGCTGAGATTCGTCGCGGAGGTAAAAACGAATGCGGAAGAGGGAAATAAATTGGGAGAAACGTGGAAGACGCGATAAGTAGGAGGAATAGAGAAATGGAGAGAGAGAATGGCCTCTGATCCGCCACTCGCGACGATCTCTCGCGATGACAGATGAGATTGTCATCGTTATTAATTCAATATCTCTAACGTGAACGGGGGAACTAATTTGAAACAAGAAAAGCTGCTACAATAAGTCGCGGTGGACGGTCGGGGTTTCGCTTCGTTGATTCGTCCAGGTTCCCCGAGCGAAACGAGCCCCGTGAAAGGCCAAGGTATACGCTCTAATTGCTAATTAACAACGCGCGAGAGGAAACATTAGTCAGAAATCTCCAATTATTACGTTTAATTGCGGCAAGGATCCTCGCCGTTCGCCCGTATCTCGCCGCGCGATATCTCGAGTGTTCGAGGCTGGTCGAGCGATATGAAAGAGATTCCGGCGCCGCGCGATCGCGAAAAACGGGGAAACTCGTCGAGGGGGGAAAATGGCGACGGGAAAAGTGGGATACCGATGATTCGCTCTGTTCAAGGTCGCCAAATATTCTAATAAATAGTCGACGACTGTTTATCGCTGTCATTTTGCCGGTTTCCACGCCGCCGCCCGCCGGCGTCGTACCCGCGGCGGGAACATCTCCCGCGAGGAGAGTTTAAAATAAATTGCGATTCGGACGGTTAGTTTAAACTTGCCATTTCCATTCTCACTCAGGCCCTACGCCCTGCGCGAACTCCGGCTACGCCCAACCTATAAGTATACACCGACTCGCCCATTTTCTCATTTTCCCATTTTCCTTACCTTACTCCCCGTATTTCCCTCCGGCGATTCGGCAGGGAGGCTCGCGCGATCTTTATCGAAGATCTAAGCGGAGCTGCTCTACCCAACCCTCGTAGATTCCTTCGCGCGCCACCTTCCCAAAAGCTCGCGTTAATGCTCCGCGGGATAACGGCGACGCGAAGCATACGCGTGACGCGTCGTTGCGAACCCATTGTATTCGCTAACGCGCCCACCGAGCTGCCGGTACCGACGACTCCCCCCCGGAAAACGGAACCGAGCTGGGAAAAACGACGCCTGATCCAGCCGAATCGTCCGCGCGCCGCACCGACGAGCAAAATCGCGCCGCGTCTGGATTTTTCTCGGCAGATGAAAGCGCCGAGTTGGGGAGGATGGTCGCCGAACAATAACGCGTTTTCCAACTATACATATATATACACGCGTATCTTCACCGCTTTGGTCAACGTAGACGCAGCGCGGCACGGAGCGGAGAACGATTACCGATTACCGATTACCGAGAAAATCGGTATGGGAATCTCGCTGCAATAAATACAAGTAGGTCACAATTTTCTACAGTACAATATTTTCGCAACGATCAGTGCACCAGATCCAGTCCGTTGCTCCGATGATCGTTAATATTTAATTGTGGATTATTAATATTATTTAACTATTATCCACGATCGTCGCGAGGACGGCCAACGGGCTGGATCTGCTGCAACGATCGTTGCTAACATGTTGCACGGTGGGGAATTATTATCTACTTGGTAGCGCGATCGATGATGCGTGATTCGTAGAGGATAAGGCGCCGATTTCTCCGAGTTGCATTGCGGATTGAATAATTTCGCATCGACGCAATAATTCTGGGGATAATTTTTCCAAACGATCCGGTATTCGCAACCTTGAGAACACGTTCTGGAGAACGCTTCGCGATTCGGTGTTTGATGGCGGAATGGTGAGGCCGGAGCGAACCCAACCGAGCGTGCGAAACAATCGCATCGCCACTTCGGGGATGGGACAAGCCTCCGCAAATGTTGCAACGCGAGACGTTCGTTGCCTTTCGTTAAGTGGTCGTAAATCGGAGGCGAATTAATGACACGTGGAACTGTAATTTTCACCAACTGTGTTGCACTGATTGCAACGATAAAATCTTCACAGTCTCGGTTCTCCTACGCCGGCTTCCGGAGCAACGCGAATCTGATTTTGAAAAATAGTTGAATAAATAAATAAAATATACGTACGTATAGATATATTTGTATACGTATATGTATATATCATTTCCAGTCGTTATATTCTCGAGCGAATTTTCTCCCTCGAGTTTGCATATTTCTCGAGTCATCCCCTTCGTCGCGTGGGGATGAGCCGCTTGAGCGAAATAACAGAATATATTCGACGATATACGGAAGCGGATATCGTATCAGGTTGCGAAACGTCGTTACTTATCGTTTATTTACCAGAAAATCGACGAGAATTTTGCGAAAGTCGATTCGCGCTGAGAGACTCGACGACGCGACGCCGTGACAAACCGACGAGCGACGCGCGAAGGAGCAGCCACTTGCCGTTAAGGGTTGACGTTGCCGGAAGGAAATATTATTACCGGTCGTAAATTATCCGCGCGATGACAATCCGAGTTAGTCGCGGTTTAGGCACATTTGCATCTTGTTCGTCACGTGTCTTGCGACTTGCCTCTATCACCGCGGTCGAGAGGGTGAGACCTGACGCGGGGACATGGAAATAAATTCAGATATAAGTAAGGATCGTGCATGAACAAAGGAATAATTGAAGTTGAAGTGGGAGCACATTTTTTCTGCCTTTTCAATCCAATTAAAAAGAATCGTCTCGAGCGGCTGTTTCAGTCGAGAGCGAAAAATCTCTGTGCTTGATAAGAAAAGAAACCAATTTCTACCCTGAATCTCGTACCACTTTTCATTGACATTTCGACGCGCTGCGAATGAACTTTCCTCAACGAAACAATCGAGTCTGTCGTTGATTCGATTGCAAAGCTCCAAACACGATTCGAATCGACTTCCCGTTCGGCGAGGATGTTTGCGCGCGGAACTTTGTCACGAAGCTCTCCATTTTTACGAAGCTTATAACTTTTTGTAGAAACAAACAAAAAACGCGCAATCAATCGAGCCGCGACGAAAAACGCTGCGGCGTCCATTTGCCGATACGAATTACCGCGGCTACTCGACTCCACGAACGAGAAATTCGCGTCGTCGTATCGCGCTTTTTGCAATTCTGCTGCATCGCGCGCTAAAAAGTGGCGAAAATTTATCTAGCTCTCCGCCGTCGTCGTTCTCCATCTACGAACTCCGTTTACGACTCGTTTCTCTTTTGCAATATTCACGCGTTTATCCTCGACGTCGGTGAGCTTATTATCGCGTCTCGGCACCGCGACGGAGCAACGAAAACGCCTAACAAGCCAGAAGCACCCCGCGCTCCGCGGACAACTTTAATCGAAGTGCAAAGCGCTGTCGACTACCCCGATGCGAGAGGCTGCTCGCGACGCAAAAGTGCGATATAAAAGCTACCGGTCAGCAACCGGGCATCCACCTTCGAAGGAACTACCGTTTATCCTTTTTCCCTTTCTCCCGCCCCTTCCTCGTCCCCCGAAATCCGGGTGTCACCGTTCATCTCGCGTAAAGAGTCCACTCATTTCCTATTCCACCCCCAGTCGTCGGTTCGCAAAGGTTTGATTACACGAACGCTCGAACGATTTTTGAGAACGATGAGATATCTTCGGAACCCTTCATTTTAGCACATCTGTGTCCCAGTGCTTTTTGACGTGAAATTTGACGCTCAATCGAGTAAATGAATAATAAATTTATAATTCTATTTAAAAAACCGAAGTTGACCTTCGTATCACCCCAACGCTGCCACCCACAAGAAAGCCAATATCTCCGAAATCTGTCTCATTTGGAACCCGACAACTTTTATCCGAAACGTTTTTCTTTACAACAAATGCTTCGCGAGATATTCTCAAGTGTATCATTTAAAACGGGACGACCTGTCGTAAAGTTACAAGGTGATACAGTGGTGACCTTGTCGTTGAGCTTGGATCCAAACTTCAAGGTCAAATCCCGGTAAACTTTGATTTTTCAAGGAGAAAACCGCTATTTCGGTTGGAGAATCCAAGTTGAGATGGATTTGACCTTGAAATTTGGGCTCAAGGTCATCCGTTGATTCGTGCCCCGCGAGATCTGCGAGTCAGATTCAAAACATTTTTCGCGATGTGCCTCGCCTTCCCAGAGAGATTTAGCTGTTTCGAGATAAGAAAAGACACGTGCGACTTGCGAGAGACGCAAATCGGTTCGCGCGGGACCTGATCGGTTTCGAGGGAACATTTGGAATAATCGCGACGGGGGGCGCGGAGAGAACGAGAGAGAAAGCGTGCCGATACGTTCGCGAGAATAAATGTAATTTAATTTGTTCATTTGGCGAAGCTCGTGTTGATTAATAAAAGTAATTGAATGAAACGTAGCGTAGCAGTAGCAGTAGCAGCAGTAGCGCCGAACCGGTACGGCGCGCGACGCCAGGTGAACGGAGAGGCACTGCAGAGTGGATTAAACCAAGGTAATCAACGCAAATTGATAATCCTACTTTCCAACCCCTCCGCGCGTTGCGTCCACCTCGTTCGCATCGCGTCCCGTGGCGCAACTTTAACGCGCCCGACTCTTCAAACGATCTTATTCGTAGCATCTTCCATCGCTTGCCTCCCGCCGCCGCCGCCGCTGCCTCTTCATCCTCGTCCACTCCGCGCGTCTTACGCCGCGCTTCCCCGTCTTCTCCGCATCTTCAATCCTTCATAATCGCGAAGTTAAGAGCCTCTTGCCTCCTTGTTTGCATCGAGAAGAGCCATCGGAACGTGGAAATTGTTGCAAACTTGGATAATTGCAATACCTACCAGGCTGCAGCCAACGCACCGCGCCGCCTCGCGACTCGTCGGCCTACCAGGATGGCAGAGACGATTCGCAAAGAGAGACGAAGCTTCGCGCTGCGAGGAGGAAGGAAAAAAAAAAGAAAAGCGAAATTATACACCCGTATCGAATAATCTAATCGAGCAGCGGGGAGCGAGTCGCTATCGTTTTCACTTTCATTTCTTAGTCGTCTAATTTTATGTAATTTCCATCGTTGCGGGGGGCGCGCGCGATCCTGCGGAGCCGACGATTTCCAGCCCTTGGAGCAAAAAGGGGTGACAGAGGAGAACGAGAGGTAAAAGGAAGTCGCATCGGGTATTACATCGGCGGAAACGTAATTATGCCTCTCAGATTTTCTTCCTCTTTTCTTTCTCCCCCGATCTCCGTTCCTCGCCGACTCGCACGCGCGGCTTCGCCGCAAGATGGAGAAAGATGGGAAAAAAGGAGAGTTGCATAAACTTTCCCAAGCCCGCGTCATCCGTCTTCGAGTTAAAGTTCATTGGAAACCGTCGGAACTTACCCGACGACTGGAACGTTGTTCGCCTTCGGTGAAAAATATCGCGCAACGTGACATGCCCGTCTAAGGTGGAAAACTGCCGAAGTGACATGATCGCTCGAGGGTAAATAGAAATTAAACGAAGGCGACAAAAACTCAAAGTCATTCCTCCCCACCCGGTTTTTCGAGTACGAAATACATCGGAAACCACGACTATAACAAGTAGACGCAAACACGAACTATAACAATCACGAACAATACAAAATAACAAGGATACGCGAATAAAATGGCAGAAGGATCGTGCAAAAAAAAGTTACAAAAATATAGGTACATTTCGTTCGATACCCGATGGACAAAATTATTTTTCACAACCGGGGATTTCCACGCTCGGTCGATTGCGCAACGGTTGACGTGGTTCCCAGCAGTTACGGCGCGACCAAACGGCATGCGATAACGAGATCCCCTTTTTCTGCGCCCTCTCGTCTGTCTTATTCGCGTTATTCTCACGCCAATGACACGCGTGTGGTATAATTAGATATGCGCTCGGTACGTCGTACGGCCTGTGACACGGAGGTTCGCGAGCAAAAAATGAGCGCGGCACGCGCGGCAACGAGAGTCGAATAAAAATGAAAAACAAATGATCCGGGAAAAAATGACGGACGGAGGAGGACGGAGAGGAAAGAAATCTTTTCCCAACCGAGGCGCGAGTCGCGCGTACTCGCTTCCAGCTGTCACCTTTTTACTCGATCATTTCTTCCCGTCCGTTTATGCTCCTTGGAAGAACGAGGGAGAGACGAAGGTCGAAAGCAACGACTTTCCGAATTTGTGGAAAAACAGAGAATTGTAAAAACAGAGAGGGTGATTGGAGGACGAAGAAGAGGATGGAAAACGGGGGACAAGCGGGGCGAGGACGAGGAAGAGGGAGAAAAAGATGAAAGACGGGGAACAAATAAAGTAGCGGGATGCGACGTTCTGCTTTATATTCTCGAAGGGTTGTTCGTCGCGTCGGATCTTGGTGGGACGCGCGAGATTCGTCGGCGAGCTACGAGGAGAGCGGGCAAAGGAGGAAGAGAGGGAAAGAGAGACGATACGTGGAATTGAAAGAATCTGGAGAAATTGGTGGGGTCGAAAAAGTTGAAGGGACGGGAGTGAAAAAAATTGGGACGAAGGGAGGAAGAAATCTTGTGACTCGGGCGCGAAAGGGGGCGGGAAGCTGGGGAGGAGAGAGCGCGGAGGAGAGAAGTTTCGGAATTTCGCGGAGATGGATCGCGAGTCGCAGATAGATCGACGGACAGACAGATTGAGCTGCCAGAACGAATTGAAACGACGATGCGAGAGAGATCGGAAATCCCGCTACGCGGGGGGTGTTAGTTAGCTGGGATTTATTACCTCGCTAACTAGCGACTGAATCTATACTCTCATATTTATCTTTCCACATCCATTCGCAGTCAGAGAGATCAGCATTAGTCTGACACCTCGTAGATTTACGACCTCGCGGATCTCCGAGAGACAATGTTCCGAACCGTCGTAGCGATTATTCCCGTTCCTCTCCTCCGCGATCCCGTTGCTCGCCGGGTAAAATGATCGCGCCGATTTCTTCGACGTTCCCTAGATTTTGGAGAAAAAAACCGACTAAAAACAATTTTTCGTCGATTGGAAAGGAGTCGAGGAAAATTCTCGGTGGATCGTGAATCAGAGGTCAGGGGAACGAGGCGATCGCATTGGCGAGTCGAGTCGCGGAATCCCCTGATTCATAACCCCGTGAAAATTGTTCATTTTCCTCGAAGATAGAGAGAAGCGAGACGCAGAAAAATAGGGGGAGGGAAACGGAAAAACGTATCGCGCTGTTACAAAGCTCTGTTCCTACATAAATTCAACGAGGGCACCTACCTACCGTGTATAGTCGTTTGCATCTGCTCCGCAGTTTTCGCGCGACGAAGCCTTTTTCTTATTTCTTCTCTCCTCCCACCCGTTTTCCGTCGCGAGACAAGCGCGGAAGAACAAGGGGTGTCCGGGGCTGGAGGGACGGAGGGACAACCGAGGGCAGAACAGAAGTATTGTTAGAGATATGACGACGCAACCCAATTTACTCCCGAGCACGCGTAGCCTTCCTCTTATTTCTCTTCGGTCTTCTTCTTCCTCCTCCTCTTCTCGACTCGCCGCCCCGCATCGACCACCGTCGCCGCCGCCGCCCGGGTATCGGGGTTCAACAATAAAATAACGCATGCGGAATTATTGAGAAGTGCGCGCGGAATTTAAACGACTCGTTTGCATGCGTTCAACTCACCCCTCCGAGGTAGCGCGAGTAGACGTTGGTAGATGTTCCCACCGCGCGCTTCTTTCCTCGCCTCCGTTCCTCTCGCCATCTCTTCTCCTCTTCTCCCTTCGTCCCTCCTCCTCCTCGCCGTCAGCGTCATCCGTTTCCACCGTTTTATTCATCGACGCTCGTTATCTCCGGCGATTTCGGGGTTAACAAACAAAAAATCGCGGCGACCACCATTTTTTACCTATTTGCTGCTCGCTCGTTTGTCCATACTCCTCTTCCAGCTACAGCGCCTTCTCGACTCGTTGTTTCAACGATTTCAACGATCTCCTCCGTTTTTCCCCCGATTATCCACGAAATTCCGAGGACAAACAATAAATCAAACACCTTAAGCGTGATTCGCGCATGCGGCAATGTACACGCGCGATGGAAAGATAACGGATAGGCGATGCGATGATACCATTGAATTAATGTTATTCCTACTTGCCGAAAGAAATCGAAATCGGCTTTCGCAGCGAAGCGCGAAGATGCGTAATCTAGAGGTACGACGCGTCGAACGTAAAGTTCCGATTTGTAACGTGCGACACGTACGCAATTCGGTAACCCTTGCGTCTCTCTCGGTTAGTCTCTGCCATCTTTCCTCCCCATTTTCTTCCATTTTCTATCCCCATCGCGCCGCTTTCCGGGATAACGAAAGGAAAATAAAAGTTTTTTTATTTTACTTCTTTTCCTCCCATTTTCCCTACCCCGCGGTATTGGCTCGACTTCCCCTCGCACGTCTACATCTACATGCAAAGGGACACCGTCGCCGCTGCGACGACGAGAGGAACAAGTTATGCTCGCGAAAGGGGTGAAAATATGCATGAAACTTCTATCCACGCGACAAATCTGACACTTCTTTATCGAGAAGTCTCCGACCGTGCGCGACAACTCGATTCGCTTGCAATCCGTCAGCAACATGCGAAGCGTATTGCGAGCGAACAACGCGAGACGAGATGTTCTTCCCCGAACTAACGAATACGCGTTTGATCAACGACGAAGAAACTCGCGAATCAGGCTACAGAAACGATCCGGTAGATCGCGTCTTCGAAACACCGCGCGTCGGGCATCGAGCTGCAAAAAATGAGAAACCGTTTCGAATTAAAGCATAACACAGCTGGCGTTAAGTTTTGTATTAAGATACATCGTTGCTAGTACAATAAAAATTTTAAATTGATTAATATATTAATTAGTATTCGGCGCAATAAATTTTGCTCGTTACGTTCTTGAAAAATGAACGTAAGATTGTCCATCGACAAAGAATGTGTTTGGTACTTGTATTCGTGGCGTTTTTGCTTCCGTGTTTTTATTCCCGTATAGTCAAAAATCCGTGAAATTTGTGATAGTGTTCTCTTGGCTCCGCGTCGACTACTCCGCTCGCGAGAAAGCGCAGCCATCTGGCGACGGCGCGCCGCGTATCTCTGCTGCTCCAATGTGAGGTCGCCGCACGCGCGACTGTTTATCGGAAACGTCGCCTTTCCGATGATAAAATGGAGCAAATGAGAATCTGACATCAGTTAATCGAATCAAAAGGCACGTGGCGGGGACAAACTTGCGATTGGACCGCACAACGAGCTCGCGTTTTGCTCGTGGAATGAAAAAAACAAAAACGAATCCGGTATCGACGAAAAATAGTCGACGGAGAAATAAAAGTGCACGGGAAGTATTACACGCGGAGCTAAAGTAACGGTATAACATTACCATCGAGCGTGTTTGAATATAAACTCGAATCAATGAGGTGCTCGTACTCGTGCAATTCGTGAAACGAGATGGGAAATTGGAGAGGCGAACGAGAAGAAAAGAGAAGGAGAAAACTCGCCGCGCTGAAATCTGCGAGCACCGACCATTATTCCCGTCGTGTTTTTTACCCACGAATTTTTGCTATACAACGCAATTCGGACAGAATATCATTTCCAAACCTCTCCATCGGACCGTTTTACTCGTCTCCATCACAATTTCCCAATCCGATGTATCTATCTATCTACCTACCTATCTATCTATCTATCTATCTATATAGATAGACAGATAGATAGATAGATAGATAGATAGATAAATAGATAGATAGATAGATAAATAGATAGATAGATAGACAGACAAATAGATAGATAGATAGATAGATAGATAGATAGATAGATAGACAAATAAATAGATCGATAGACAGATAGAAATTGTCGAAATGAAAAGAAATACGAAATACACAAATTATTCTGCCTCTTCGTAGCTCCAGAAGAACTCGTCGATTATCATCTAGATTCGATGGTGAAAAATATTCGATCCGCGATCGAAGGGACAGCACGACGCGATGAGGTCGTCGAAAAACAATGGAATGACGCGACATAACGAAGAGCTGAAAAAATGTAGTTGGAGAAAAAAATGGTTGCGGAGTCGAAACTCGTCGTTGGATAAATTGAAGAATGTGCGGAGATAAATCGAGGAATCACTCACGTAACGCGGACAATGGGCTTGGCACGAGAGATAAGTGCGCGTGGGTGGAACCGCTTCGGTGCGACGCGACTTCAGGCCGCGATACGTATACAGGGTGACACGAACGAGTGCCGCGGCATAAAAGGGTCGCCGTCTACCTATTCGCGGGCCGAACAATCGTGCGAATTCAACGATTCGAAACTGGCGCAATCGTGTATCGCGAGAAAATGAAAATATCTCGCGCGCGCGTGATGGCGTAAATCACGGTCGTTATCACGCACGATTCCGCGTCTAATCGAGTTCATGTAATTCCGTTGTTCGCGATTTTCCTCGAATCACTAAATCACGCCGTCATAATCGTACGCTACGTCGTAATTTTCCACGCGCTAATCGAAATACGAACTTTGCGTTTCCCAATTTTCACGAATCTGATCGTTTCTCGACGAACGAAAGTTCTCGGGAGGAGTGGAACGCAGAGATATAAATAGATCGGCGTACTAGATTCGCGTGGTGTCGACGGGGGTGACTTTATCGACGGAGCGGCGGCTGCTCGGTGTCACCCTGTACAACGCGATGTCACGGAACTGGTCACCGGTGACGCGGCAAGAGGACGAACGAGGGAGAAACAAGGGAGGGCGAGGCACGAAGGGAGATGGACGTCGAAGCCCTAGAAGGTGGAGGCTCCACACGTGAACGTGCACACGTATGGCTAACCCGCCGTCATTACCTCCAACAACCTTCGCGCCATCTTTTATTTATATCATTAGTCAAGCCTGCGGTGACCCACGACGAGGCTCTCGATGCGTCTTCGCATTTTCATATTCTTCCGATCTCACCCACGCGAAAACGTTTCTCTTTCATTCCGATCCTCCACGCGGAGGTACTCGACGTACGTAAGTGTATTTCGAGTTGCCCCAATTATTCGCGTCCCACCGAAAATCACTTTCGCGCGTCTCGCTAAGCTCATTTCATTGCCATCGTACAAAATCCTCAACCGATTTTTCGGCGAAAATTCAAAACCGTCTGACACCGTCTGACACGCATTTGGCACTGCGAATCATTCCGTCTGCGTTTCATTTTATAGCGAAACTTCGCGAAAAAAAATTCGTGCTCGACGTTTGCAAGTTTGAGCAAGTAGCGTAAACTCGCCCCCTGGGAATCGTTAGCTCCGCGACAATCGAAAATTGTATGTCTGAGAAAAAGCGACAGGAGCGGAAACGTAAAATGGTTCGTCTAGTTTTTATTATTAGAATTCGTTTGAGAAAAAAACGAAATCGTTCGACTGGCGGAGGTTCTGTTTCCCGTCGAATGCCACCGGCGTTGATCTAACTTGTTAATTTGCACCGACTAATAAACGACAAACCCTGCAGACTACACGGTCGCGAAGGTGTGACGACCGATGAGACAGACAAGATTGACAAGCAATATCTCGGAACATTTATAAACTGGCTATGACGCACGCGTATTCGATTTACCGCTGGCGAAACGAGACATCGACAACCTTACGCTCCCCGTACAGGGTGATTCGCGAGCGGCGTCCGCGCCCAAGATCCTCGCGGATCGAACCATCGAAGACCACGCGACGCCGAGAGAAATTTCGTCAAACTCCTCGAAGCACCGACCGGTTTTTTCACCGGCGCTTTACGTGGGCAGAGCAGCCGCGAACAATCGCGATCCGCGAGCCGTTTTCCAATTCGAAAGTCCCCTTTGCCTTCGATCGTTCACCTTTTTTTCGAACATTTTTCATCCTCCTGAGTTTTTTCTGTCACATTTCCATTCCATTCGCACATTTGTTTCTTCAATTCTAATTCTTTTTTCACCATTTCCGGTTGAACCTGAGGACTTTTCGAGCTTAAGCTTTTTTATTACATGGATTATAATTAAAGGTATTTTTTTTCTATATTCAGGCAAAAACGAGAACAATGCTGTCTCATCAGTCATTTCACCATGTAGAATATCTTCCACGAAAAATACTGAGCAGAAGAGAATTAGTCAAAAACTCTGATCGCTTCTACTTCTAGGATAACAAGTGTTTGATAGAAAACGACCCATATGCGCCAAAAAAAAAACAGTTAGCAAATTTTTAGCTCATACTTTTAATACTTTTCTCGAAAGATATATTCTCGTGTTTTTTTATATTTAAACGAATTGAACGTGACGTTTTCTGCGAAACGTTGGAATATAAATCGATTTTATTTCATCGAGTCAATCGTTTGATGAATAAACCTACGAGAATCTACTTCGTTGGCCGATTACTAAAAAATTGGCGAGGCAGTTCAGAAATACGATTCTGACGTTAGCTGTACGAAAAAAAGTGTGTATCATACTTTGGCATCCAGATATAACCACGATGATTGGAAGGATAAATCGACGACGGTGCGACCGTTCGATCTCTGGAGTTTGCGAACAAATGAAATCGATCGTGTCGTAATGCTTCGATCATCATCGACTCGTCTCACCCACGCGAGTCTGGGAAATCGGGCTTTTTCGTCAATTTTCAAAATTATTGGCACGCCGTTGGAAATAATTCCCAAATAATTCACTGGAATCGCCACCGATAAATTGATCAGCTCGTAGTTCGTGCAGTAAATACAAGTTCGGAAACATCGACTCACCCACATTTGTCGGTTTTTCTTGCTTCATTTCTTTTTTTTTTTTTTTATCTTCTCGTCGCGGTAAGATTCTCGCGGGGAACCAAGCATTCGGCTTCATTCGTATCCCGTCGGTGGTTCTGACATGCACTGTATATTCGAAACGTGATATGAATTCCCTGTAGGCAGGTGTACAACAGCGGAGTAGTATATTCCGCGTCGATCGATCGCATTAGTCAAAATGTGGCTACGTGCAGTGTATCGACGTTGCGGCATATTTCAATTCACGTACATGGCTGGTTACGTAGCGTCACATGCCGTAGGTATTATCCCCGTTACACGTAGATAGCGTACAGAGCTAATTTGCGCGAGACGTAGCCACAGCGGGCGTCAATAATCGAACGTCAATCAAGTTTGAAATTACGGACAATTCATTCGAGCACCTACACGCCACCCCTTCGATCTCTATCCATCCTTCGACGTGATGATATTCCTCCGCCCCATTTTTCCTCCTCCCCTTCTTACTTCCCGCTCGGACGAGTATTTTTAATTCCTGTATATTAAAAGTCCCGACCACGAGAATGCTCGCCGCCGTGGGTTCCACGTAAAAAACATAAAATCCCCCGCTCGAAAAATATTTTCATGGTCCCAATTCTCGACCATTCAAAAACTCGGACCTATTTTTGAAATCCAATTTTTTTTTTTTGGTACAAAAATATTTAACTACAGTCCTTATTATAGATACTCGAGAGTTTTGCGAATACTCGGAAATGGCAGGTAATTTCTTGCGCGCGAGATATGCGATAGAATTTGAAGTAGGTATTAACAGATTTCTATAAATGTGGCTTTGTAAAAAGAAAACGACTCGGCATTTCTTTGCCACCGCGAGTTCGCTGCCACATCTCGATACGATTCCGAGGCAGCTCGTGGCAAAAAGAACAAAAAATATCGGCGAATTTCAATGAGATGTGAAAGATGAATTCAACCGCGAGAATCGCAAAGAAACATCGAATAGCCGAGAAAAACAGCGTTTCGTTCTAATTTCTAAGGTCGTTTCATTGCTGCTGTCCGGAGAGACGTGACGACGTTGGTTACGGTCATAACTTACTTAAAGTATATTAAGCCTGTGGGCTCCGTTAATCAGTGCCTATTACACGTATATAGCTACACATATGATACGTTTGTACAATTAATATCGCCTAGATGTAACGTGGCGCGATATTCTCCGTTGTAATAATACTACACGCGACATTTACAGGTAGATAGATACGTGACAAGAGGTCGTTAAACATTCGAGCCTCGATAGAATTTGACGAAGTAGCAGCACCAAATTTAGCGAGTCACGTATAAAGCGTTCGTGTCGCAAACGAGTCTCTACATCTAACTTTAGACAGGCGAAGTAAATCCTGTTTTTTTGCCGGAAAAAAGCTGTCTCCTCGTTCGTTGCGGCATCGCCGGAATAATCGCGAGGTTTCTCTGTATTTGGTACCAACAATCAGCTCTAAAATCACGGCAATCGTTCGCTCCTCGGAATCGTAGCTCCGAAAAATTCCAGAAAATCTGTGGAAGTTTTCGTTTTACGCGTCGTTACTCCTGACCGTTAGATAAACAGGAGAAGCTTGAAATTTGGAAAAATTATTTGTACTTCCGTAGCCTCGTAAAGTTGCGAGTCGTTTCGCGAACCCCGTTTCGACATCGATATGAAAAACAAATTTTGGCGAGACCCTAAAACGAGTTCGTAACTTATTTCCTCTATTATATTTTCCATCGACCCAAATACATTTCATTTCGTTCGGCTAAATTAGGCAGATTACGAGTCGTGATCTCATTTTGTTATCGTTACGAATTTTTTCCCCGTTATATCATCCGCATCGCAATTTCGCGACTAAATTTAACGCGGAAAATTTTCCAGCTACGCTCGAAACAAATACCGTCCAATTTTTGTGTTCGACCCTTCAAAACCACTCCAACCCCTTTCGTCCGCCGAATCGACAAATTTCCGAATATTCCGTTATTTCGTTCGGCTGCATGTACTTCGTAAAAGTGTTACTTTGTGAGAATTGTTGCCATTATTAAGTTAATTAATAATAATAGAAGAATTATTTATTTTGGACCGGAAGACTTTTTTGCCGTGGTAAATGTTGGATCGCGCGGCGATGCGGGTTCAACGTGGAATTCACCATCGTTGGAAAGCTAATTCACGCGGAAGATGATAATTCGAGGGTTACAACGTGCTAAAAGGGTTGGAATTTCACGGTATGGCCCAGATCTCATCGTCGAAGGATCGGAGCATCGGAAATATTTTGTATAGATGCCGGGAGACGAATGTCCGCATTGTCAATTAGCAGCGTCGTTGAATATGTTTGCGCAACGGAGTAGCGACGAATGGAGTAGATTCGTGATTCGGAAGCAGGTAGAGGCCTCATCGCTTTCTTCGTTCGTTTCAGGTGTAAACGCGGGGCGATGGATTATGGCCTTGGGACATCGTAGGTTATATTCATACGAATAATAGGCTTAACGCGTATAATGGTCCTATACATCACATCAGCTTTGTTAAAGGAATGAAAATCACGTGATATCGCGCGAGGATCGTAGTAGTCGTACCGCGCGAGTCGTACTTACGCGAGGTAATAATCACGAGCAACGACCATTAGCCTCTCTCGCCATTTTTCTCCGGGTAATTCTCGGTGAAAACATCTTTCTTGCATACGTGACTTTCGAACTACGTTTCGCCTTAAAATCGTCGCTCTCCACTTTCGTGCGCCCGTTTTTGGAAGCGATCCCATCATTCTCGGCGAAAAAATCCGAACAACTCGGCGAGATACGCTCGAAGGAGTCTGGCAGGGGGGAACTTTTTGTCGAACAGGTAAAGCGTAGATAGACTCGGGAACTCCGGAAATATTGAATTTTGATAAGAAAACTTGAAGATTTGTTCGTCGAGTTCTTTTCGTTTGGAACAATCTTTTCGCAGCGGGGATTGGACGACCGTGCTGGTAGCGCTTTTTCGTTGATGATAACACGTTTGAGAAAGAATACTTCGGGTGGGGCGCGATCGCGCGTTGCTTTTGCTCGATGCGAAATGAAATTCAGTGGAGTATGGTTCAACGAATATCCGCATGGGTACATGGACTGGAGTGGGATTAAAGAGTATCAAAGGGATGAGACCGAACCAAAAGATCGTGTAATGAGAGAGAGACAGAGAGAACGGGAAGAGATTTCTTCGGAAACGCCGTCGCGAGATGAACTTTTGCGTGTTTGCAAGAACTTTATTAAACGGAGCTTTCCCATCTAACCACCGCACCGAGCCAAGGAATACAAGATCCTCAAACGAACCGAATCCACGCAACGATCTCTGCATCTCTGCAAATGGCATCTTCGAGGAACCAACTCTAGAAGGCTGAAAAAAAAAATATCATTCGATGAATTCGAGATAAAGTATTTTCACCTCGCATTACGGATAAATCCATAGGTACAGATGAACGCGTAACATTGGGAAAAATGAGCCAACCTTGCAAAGAATAAAATGCAATCGTTACGTATCGTTTGCAGAGATCCGTCGTAATTTTACGATGTTCAGTGGGCTTGAAAAATTGGTGCGCAAATGTGTCGACGTTATTTGGAATCAGTGTCAATACACGCCAGTCGTAGTTGCGGAATATCGAAACAGGTGTTGTGGACCACGCTTGGAGCTGGATTTGGGAAACGTAGCGGGGATGAAAAGATCGATCGCGCATCCTCCAGATGGACGAATCGTCGAGTATCGGCCGCAACACGACCAAGTCGCCCGTCACCGACGCGACGTGAGAACAGAACGGAGAGGAGCGAGTAGTAGTAGTGGTAGGTCCATCTCGAAGGGGTGCGCGATCTCACGGTCATCGGAGCTCGCACCCTCGGACATCGCTACAGGCCGAACGTGGGCACACCGAACACCGTTCACCTGGAACAGTTCGCGACTCCAAAGCCAGAGTTCTTTAACCCGAGGAGGCTGCCCGCAGGTACATGTCTGCACACGTACACGGCCCACGGCTCACTTATTAGTCGGGAGTCCAGCGGGAAGAAAGCTTAGGGTCTCTTTCGAACGTTCTCCACCGTTCTACTTCCGTCTTTGTCACGAGCTGACCATTTAGGCACGGGGCATTATAGCCCACAGCCAACCGGTCACATGGCTCCTCCTGCTGCTGCTGCTGCTGCAGCGATCCCTGCACCGGACTCTCTCTCTCTCTCTCTCTCCCCCCGTGCCACGCTGCCGTCTCGCTCGTCATCTCGTTCCGTTTTTCTTTTGCTTGACCCCTTCACCTGTGTACCACTGGCGCACACACACGCGCGCGCACCGCTGGTCCACTGCTTTGCGCGACCCTTTACCCCCCTTCGCGACGTCGCCTCTTGGACGTGTTTCTTCCTCGCTTCTCGACCCCCTCTGCTCCTGCTTGCCCTCCCCCCCCTCGAAGAACCGAACGAAACTCGTCGAGCTCGCGATCCCCCTCGCGAAAAAAGATTCTTCGCGATCCGGGGAATCGAGATTGATAAGCGAGAGGTCGTCGCGGATGACGATGGTCGGCGTCCGGGGTGGATGTCGATCGTTCGCGACGAGTGCACAGATCCGCCTAGGTACTCTGGAAAGGTGATGCGAGAAGTCGTTCGATGCCGACTATTTCGAGTATCGTGTTTATCGACTTCGTCGGATGTGACGGACCAAAGTGAGGAGTTTTACTACCTTTTGTATTCCCAAACGACTAACTGCGCTTGCAGTCTACCACTTGCGAAACGTACAGCGATATGGCATTCGGCGTATAAAGGAGAACCGATAACGGCAAGAATGCGATTGCGAAACCGTCATACTTGTATGAAACACTCCGTTATCCGGCGATACCATTTCGCGAGCAACCTATCGAATGGTATTCCTCTGTAATCGGCTATCGAGCGTCGAATGATCTCGAACAAAACGACGGTACAACGATCGGAACGTTTTTCTCCGCGTTTCCACGTCGCGTAGCGAAATCCTTCGATTTTGAAAAATCCAGAGCAATCGCGGAGTCCTCTCGTCGTGGGTCACGAATCGATCGAGGAGCCTTCCATCGGAGGATCGAGCACGATACAGCCTCGGCATTCCACATTCGTAACCCTCCGCTCCTGACCTCGTATTTCATTGCTCAGAATTTTCGCCTCATTCTCTTTGTATTTTCGCGTTGCTCTCTCGATCTACGAACTCGAGCACGCTTTTTCCTGCGATGTCCAATCGGAGATTTATAGCCTTCCGGGCACGTTTGCCAGTACGAAAGATTTGAATAAGTTCGTTTGAATTTTGGAATTCGCTTCGTCGCTCGCGGTCTTCAGCATTCCTCTAACAACGAGTCGTCGCGGTCAACGCTGTCCAGCATCGTTGCGACCTCTCCAGCTTCCCCCCTCTCCTCGTTTATCATCCGGAATTCGGTCTTGACCAAAACCTCTGTTGCGTTGAACCCTCTGAATCAAATATGGGAATCGTGTCTCGTTAACTATTCACCAGATCCGAGATCTCGCGCGCGCTCCATGCGAGAATTGACCCATCGAGTTAACGAGACTGACAACGACCGCGATGCCCGAAGACACCGTGGGCGTTCGCATCTTTTTTTTTTATCACTCCCCGCACGCGTTACGAAATGCAGCTTGCTATCGGGAAGCTTCTAGACGGAGGAGGCGAATCGAAATCCAGCTTTGTTCTGGCTCGCGGGGTTTATGACAGCCACCGTGACAACTCCGAGTCGGGATCCGCCACGCGCGGGAACAGCAGGCTCCGACTATAATAAAACCTTGTCGAATTGAATCGAGGAAGAAGTCTGGTGAAGCTCGAGGAAATAAATCAGAGACACGATGCATCGGGGCGGGTGGGGTGGGGGGACTCGATGCGGCTCGGCGGCGGTGCTGGTTGCCGGTGGCGGCGGAGGCCACGGAGGCCGCGGGGGGCGGCTAGTCTCGGGAATGGCAACGGCCACGGCTCGGCTTTCGGCTCTCGGCAACGTTCGTGACTTGGTTCGTGACTCACGGTCGGTTGGAAGCGAACGAGGGCCACGGGACGCGGGGGGCAGGAGGGACGCCCACGGCAAGATTACGATCTGACCTGCTCGGGCGAGCAGCTCGAGAACCTCTGGACGCGGTTTCACCTCGAAGACTCGAGAGCTGATGCTACGCGCTTTGCCGTTCGGCCTGTTTCACCTCCTATCCGTATCGCGCGGTCCGCTCTCGATTCGACGACGAGACGATTCGCTGATCCGACCGCGTTCGCCGCGGAACTTTGGTATTTACCCGCGAAAAGTGACGATCGACCGCAGTTCCAGTTTTCCCCTTAGGTATTACGTTTCCCTTTCGTTCCTGCGATGCCCATTCGTATTGGCGCAAAAACGGGCACGTGGATCGCGCGTTCCGCGCAAATGTTTCAGCTCATCCGACGAATCCCATTTGCGAGTAACAATTTGCCAAATCTGAAAACGAGATTTTACCACCAAAAAAAGGAGAGTGTACCGAATTTTTGTTATATAAAGATATCTGAAGTGATGAATAAGTTCAATTTGGTTTTCTAACTTTTCACCTAGCAGAGTAGCTTCTTGGAAATTCTGCACGGAGATGATGCCTATTTTTCGTAGCTTTTTCCGTACAGCAACGAATGTAATAACGAAGAGCGGCGCATCGAGTGTCGGCTATCGGGAGCAGCGCCCGCTTCTCGAAGGTTCGCCAGAAATACCGAGAGCGAGCGTTCACTCCCCGGAATACGCATTTTCGTAATGCGTTTTACGCGAGTTTTTAAGCTTCCGCCTTCAGCGATTATTAACCAGTCGATGTATGCGCGGCATTGGTTTCGATATGGAATAGTATTCGCGCATCGTCCGAAATACGGATGACCTAACGCGGTCGCGAGTTGTTGAACGCGAAGGCGACTGACCGATGCGATGCGCGATGGCGAACGGACGGACGGACGAGTCTAGTCACCGGGCGTTAAGAAGGATGTGAGAGTTAACTCCTTGTTACATTGACGGAGATGAACTCATTCGTAGAGCGACCTTCGCGCGAGCACGATTCCCGATCTTCGTCGATCCGAGCTTCTCGAGGAAGACGACGCGAGATGCCTACGATCGTCGTCCCACGTGCGAGGCTCCTTCCCAGTGCGATCAGCTCCCTCGATTCCCCTTCTAGACGAGTTTATTCCCACATTAACGTGTACTTCGACTCGTTATCACAAATTTGTACGACCGACGACTACCGAGTTTTATGCAACAGCTTCTTTTACGCCTCTTCTCTACGACACGTTTTACGTCCCGATGACTATACTGCCCTTGACACGAAAACTCTAACAAACAACGACACGCGCGTTTGCGCAAAATAAATCAACCTCGCCATCGTCGAAAATTATAATAATATTAACAACAACGATTTAAACGAAAAAAAACCACCAAGTATCGTTAAATCGGACGATTTGTCATCATGCCTGTACGTACGTTCAGCGAAATAAGCGACATTTCCATCGGAGCAGGCTTGTACAACGATTTCATGATCAACAGATTAAGGTGTTTTTTTTTTTTTTGGTTGCCGTAGAGAGAACAAGACTGATGCGGACGTCGTTTTTTGGAATCGTAAAGCAATTAGCGGCATCCGTTCCATCGATCGGTGATAGAGTGCCGAATGTTTGGCAATATGAAACCGCAACGTCTGGCGATCGTGGTCTCGAGGATTTAGATTAGGATTTTTCGCGGAATTGGGGAAAAGTTGATGGATTTGCGTTCCAGAGATTTGCTTCGGCGGTTTCGAAGCCAGCATTCCTACCGCAATTCCATCCCACGAAGTCAGATGTTCCGAATCGACGTTGCTCCAGGGGCGAGGGTATCGTGGTAATAATTATCCCACACTCGCCGCCTTTCGGAGAATTTGGACCGGCCGATAAATAGACGAAGCTCTATCGATCGGTGCTGCAAGTCTGTTGTCCTCGCATTCGGCAGCATCTCCCTCGTCCGATGGTGTTTCCACTCCCCGCTTTCTCTAGGCAAGCTTCTCATGGGCGATTCCCATGTCTTAGCCACGTCTAAATGAGAACTGGACTCCGCGAGTGGTATCACAACGACGGTAGGCTTGTATATTAGTTCCGTCTCTGCAGAACCGGATCGTCGCGATGTTGAGACTGGTCATGGTTGTCTTGCGGGGTGACGTGGCGTTGGAAGGTGTTTTCGGCAAGGGTTTCGAGGCGACGCTACACCGATTACCATGAAGAGCCGTCGGGGCGCCGACGACCCGGGAACAAGCCACAGGGCAATGGGTCACGCGTGGCTTCTGCACGGATCTTACCTACACCATCGTCGGCCAGAGAGACACATCCACCCGTTCGCGGATGACTAGATCAAATTGGGGTCGCATAGGCGACGACTCTTGAGCATACGAAACGTGACCTTCGACCACTTGCACGGAAGAGACCTCGAGCGACTATGAGAACCAGAAGCGAACCGAAACGCGCTTTTAAAAAAGCACGCAAAAATTACTCGAATCGAGAGAAAACGAACAGTTTTTTTTCCTCCCTTTTCAGTTCTTCTCAACGCGAGATGAGAATTTTTATGGGAGGATTTGGTGGGAGGGTAGGATATTCGACGTTTGACTGGTGCTCGCGATTCGCGGTGTAAATATTGTCCGGAGTCGTTGCAAATGAAACGATTGTGGTTGTTAGCATGCAAATTGATCTTGATTGTATGTTTGGAAAAATCAGAAGCGAAACGTCTGTCTGCTCTCGAGGCGTATGGAAACGAGAACGGAGTGTTATTTGTCGTTTGATATCGTACGAAGAGCTCGAGTCACGCCCGTCACGTAACTCGAGCTAATCGAATTAAGGCCAATTCGAATCGAGATACTTTATTCGAAGCATCGTTGTTCACGCGAGCGAAAGGAACACTCGTCGTATAATCTTTTCTACAACATCTTCCGTGACATTGAAGTCGTTTGACGTTGGTCTCGCTAACTCGGTCACGACGGAGATAGCTACATCCGAGCACGTAACGTCTACGGCGTATTCCACCAATTTCTACGGCTTACCACTTCGATTGGGTATCGGAAAAGGAACAATAAATTCACTCCATCGAGCATTTTCCCTCCCACGAGTGAAAAGTTTGACCTTCCGGTGTACAAAGAGAGGGTGATGATGAACTCGACAACGAGTGAAAAATCGTCGCGATGATGACTCGCGCGAACGGAAAACGCGAAGCGAATGCATTTATTGAAGACCCGGTATACGTGGACGCTGAAACCTCGCGTATGCGGGGCTCAAAGGAAAACCGAGGCTTATCAGTCTCGTAGCAACATGATTTTATCTGTTCGCTGCCCCGAAGATTAGATTAGGAACGGGCTAGCGTTAATACCCGTATATACGCGAGAAAATTCGGGACAATCGTTCGTACGTGTTGGTTAGTTCTCGGAACGCGGCGCAGCGTTGGAAACATTTCTCCGCAGCACGTTCGATAACCACAATCTTCAAGGTCAACCATAAGAGAATTGCCATGGAATCTAGTCTCGTCACTCCCGCGCCCAATTTCCAATTTGCCGAGCATTTCTCGCGTAATATCTTTGGCTCGCGTCGAAATTTCGTCGACATTCGTTGAATTTTCCTGTCGTTTCGTTCAGATTCGATCACCGTAAGCAACAGTATCACGTTTTCGACGCGCGTCGAAGGTGCGTGATTATTTTGAGCGATCGATGCCGAATACGTCTTTGCTCTAATCTTTGTCGTCTTTAAATGAAATGATCAAACGAAAGTCTATCTCATTTGAAGTAACAAAACATCGCAGCGTCTTCAATTTCTAATCTAGCAAAAAAATATCCGGCACTAAATTGCTGCGCGATCCAAACACTGCGAGAAAAGCGATTGGGAGTTTGGAAAAGTCTTCGCTCGTTCCAACGCAGAGCTTCCGCGTACAAATGTTATTTGATAAAAAGGTGAGAAAGAGCAAACGCAATATCGCGTAGAAAAAGTTTAACCGTTATTTCACGAGAGAAACTACGACGACGACGAGATGGTCGGATCGAAGAGCGCCGCGAAGTGATAACTCGGCGATGACGTCACCGGCTGGTTGTACCTACTTTTCATTACTTTTACCGATGAGTCGGTCAGAAGAGTCGGTACTCGACGCGGTTTTCCTCCCAAAGTCCGCGTGCTCTCAGTTTTTTTTTCAATTTTTTTTTAGATGTATACCTAAATGTGCGGAAAAAATCGGAGTAGCGCCAAAGTTGAAGTTTTTTGTACGAGATCCGGGACGAATTTGTATTAGCTTGTTAACGAGGTCGCGGGTCATGCGTTTGAGGAGGTCCTTCGATTAGGTGAACGCGCATTGGCAGGAATAACGACGTTGGGAAATAATTTTACGGAGTTACGAGTCGTACTGTAGGTATTGTGCAGCAGACTGCAGACGAAGACTCGATAGGTCGATCTGCATGTGACGGGAGAGACATCGAGTCACGATATTTTTACGAGTCGTTAGAAGAAGGAGGAAACTCGAGGCGCAAGGTTTACTTCGTAGTTTTTACGCGAATGCACGTTTTCCGAGGATCCGGAAGCCAATATTTGTTGGGAGGGTCGAGGAAAGGGGGTTGGAAAGAGACAGACGTTGAATGTCTTTGGGAAATCGAAAATAACCGCGTACTTGAGAAATGAAGTGAGTTACGAACTTGTGTTTGTTAAATCCAAGCTGGTCGGAGGTAACAGAATTATCGTTGAAAAATTCTGCTTCGAGCGAGTCGACCAATCATGGCTGTTGATGGATACTCGCGAGTATCGAGAACGCCATCGTCAATCCACCGAACGAGGAGCGTAAATTTATTTACATTCTTTTTAACGGGGAAGGGGAAGAAAAGCGAGCGAAATTTCATCACCGTGGGCAGATCTACCACTTGGCCGAAGAATTTGTCATAAATCTTTCAGAATTGAAATAAAAAGCCTACGCACCGAATTTAGTACCTGCGTGCATTTACAAGTCGGGAAAAAAATGCCTCGCGTCGCTCGCTTCGATAATCCACGACTCGCGAGAGGGCGGCGATGAAAAAATGTGGAAAAAACAATCCGCAGCGTCTTCGAGTATCGAGGATGGTGGGAAAAAAAAATCACGGCGTGATTTAAGCGTTGCTCGACGATGGATCTTGGACAGAAACAAATTCATCTCGAGGCGCGAAACGCCGAGTTCCCGGAGAATTCCGAAGATGTATTAATCGATGTAATTACCGGAACGGAATCGATCTCGTTGGGCGTGTAATCGTTGGGAAAAGTCGTCGGGAAGTGGGACAGGGTTGCGAAAAGCGGGTCGTTCACATCGGTGGCGCGGCGATGAAACGTGTCGCGGATGAATATGGGATTCGTACGGAGTTTTAATTAATAAGCATCGGTGTACGGAAACGAAGCGGGGTCAAGGTTTCGTGGTTCTGCTCTCCTTGGCCGAAGGAAACGAGACCGGCGACGGAGGGGAGCTTTCACGCGCGGTTGTTCGCGGCGCGAAATGCCGATCGACCGAGAGGTTGAGAAAAGGAAAAGGGGGTTGACTTCGTTCGAGAGGTCGAACTGGGAGGCGGTTCACAGGCGCGAGAACCTCCTCGTCTCTACTTCGTTGCTCTTATCTCACGCTATCTTATTGTGCATCGCACACGCGTATATCTCACGTCCGTGTTCGTACGTACGTATTTGCTATGTGGAGCAGTACAGGTTTGGGCCCCCTCTCGCGCCTTCCCACTCCTCGCATACCCACTCGATTCCCGCCCAATTCTCTTCTCGTCTTCTTGCATAGCTACGCGTATTATAATCCTGCTCCTGCTCCTGCTTCTGCTCGCCCGCGAGACTCGCCGGACCACTTTGCGTTGTCGTTGCTTTGCTCCTGCAGGTCTCCTTCCCTCTCGCCCTCGTGCGACCGGCGAGCTCCTTTCTCCGAGGCGCGCTTTGCAGGAGACAAAGACGCGAAGAGAGAGAATGCTCGTGGATTTTCGGATTTCGGAGACGCTGGGAACCTGCAACGTTGCTTACTCCTGAGAACCGACAACATTTCTACGTAATCAGCCATCAACCCCGCACTTTCAGCCATGTCAGCATTTAATGATACGACGAATCGCGATGAGAATAAAATATTTACCACGGCCAGCTTCGCGACGAATTCAAATACGACCGCGTTTAAACGTTCCATGGTAAAATGCGACCGAGCAATAATAATATCTACCGGTGCGCGCAGTATCCAATTTGGAAGTTTTTTCCACGACAAAATTCAGGATATTCGTCATATTCCCTCTTCCTCGTCTTCTTCTTCCTATATTAGTTGTGGCCAGGTGTTGAAAAATTAGTCTCGGAACGTTGACGTAAGATTTTTCAATGCTCGCCTTCCGAGCGGAAATCGTATCCAAGGTGGTCTACGAGCTTGATGAAATCGTACCGTGAACATGTTGCCTAAAATACACGAACGAGCGAGGGAGCCGGAGAAATAAGGCAACGCGCGAAGTCGGCAGTTTTTGTTAAAATTTTATTCGGTTCTCTTATTCAGCTTTACGAGAAATATTAACCCCCCGTCCGCCGTTCCACGTTTTCCTATTGCGCAGTTTTATACGTCTATCCTTCGTCGTATCTCTTTCATTTTATATATAAAATACGCTCGGTCTTTCTCTTTCTCGCTCCCCCTCTCTCTCTCTCTGGACACAAAGTTTCCCCGCGTCCAGCGGATTTCGTTCTAAAATCTCGTATTTATTACGGTGAGGGTTTTATGCTTTCTAAGACATTTTACGCGTTTTTGCGGTCAGAGACAAACGCGGAGTTGGCTAAAGAAGTAAGACGCGCGCTATCCGTCTCTGACACCGAACCTCGTCGTCGTACGCTTTCTTGCAGCCAGAAATCGTCCACCTCTCAATATTTCATCAAACGCGTCGCTAACCTCCCCTCTCATCGCAAATCATACCACGTCCTATACATACATAGACGACGACGCGTACCGCGTAACCTAATTATTCATACGCGACCCTACGCGTACAACTGCATCGCGAAATATTGAATAGAAAATTAAAAACCGATTCACATGATAATTTTCATCGGTAAATGTTCACGATTATTTCCTACAACACGATAATTAATAGATATTCGTTGAAAACCGTGCGATTTTCAAAGTAAACTAAATTACTCAAAATCACGGGATGATTTACATTTTTTCAAATTAAGCATAGTTTTGTATCGAGACATGGGACAAAAATTGAATATTATACTTCCAATTTTCATTGTCATTAGCGATTGTACGATATTTCTCGTATTTTAACGATAATCTTTGCATTCTCATTCTCATTACTCGTATATATTGTATGCATGTTAATTCATTTATTCTCGCGTCATGGATCCGATAATTATAGGATGCATGTATACATGCGCGTTCGGAGAGAGAATTATGTAATCGGAAAACGGGGAGAATACCTACTGACATTTTCATTCGCGAAAGGACATCGCGACTTTTCTGGGTTGAGGAAAAAAAACGAACCGGCAACCTCTCGTGTAAATATCGTGTAAAATGTCATGGGAATTATTCGAGTAAAAATGTGAAGTTTATCTTTTCTGAATATCTTTCTCCGCGTGACGGTAGAACGTCGCTTTCAGCTGGAGTTTATCGAAAAACCACTAGCGCCAACGTTCCCGTTGGTTCGTTCGTTCCTGATATTCGGTATCGCTATCGACGCTCGTTTCCTTCATAAAAACGTTCCATTGCAATTACATTAGCGTACAGCTACGCGATGTAATATCCCGTGTGCGGCGAGAAAAACGTCAGTGTACACGAATTTTCACGAACGTTCGTTTCAAAACGGCGCGACACGTATATATGAGCCTGATTACGAGTCATACGTGAATTCAAATTCTGACACGAATCTCCACGAACAGAAATTCTCGTCATACAGACGCGCGGATTATCGGAAAACAACATCTTATCGCAAAGATAATACGGTTCTGCAACGGTTAATTCACTTGGATAAACTCGTCGCCTTGCCGTGCAAACTCGCCGTGAATACACGTGGCTGACCAAACGGACAACACATATCGCTTAACGTTGCTAGGCGATGAATGAAAAATTGGTAAAATCCGCCGATAAGTTTGGAAAAATAAACACAGCTCCGCGAATCGTTGCATCCATTAAGATATGTCAAGGCAAAAGTAGATAAGATTAGCGAAAGAAAATCAGGCGTATGAAAGCTAGACCCGATAGTATAACGATAACGTCGAAACAGTTACGAATGCGCTAGATGTACGATCTACGATATGCATTCCGTACTAGCGAAGTATTCGCGCGAGAAAAACAGAGCATGGATTTGTCTGTATATTATCTGTAAATTATCTGTAAATTATCTATACTCGAGAACGCGCGCGGCTGTACATGTATGGAAGTACCGCGCGCGAATGACGAATAAACATGTTACGTATTCGATGATTTTCGAGAAAACGCGGTAGCTGTCCAGTACAGCGTAACAGAACCGGCGATCCCACCGATGCGTCTCGCGAATGATATCTTTTCTGGAATCTTTCCTAAATTTTCTGAAGAACACAGTCGCCCAAAGCTCGTGCCTTTCGCGCGAGACGGGCGAAGTCTCCGCCGAGCCGAACCGAACGCAGCCGAAGTCCCTCGTCGCGTCACCTACACGCGATACATTGTGACGTCCCACGGTAACCTAACGAAAACCTCGCGCACACGTTCGCCTGGTGCGTTCACCACCTGCATTCGTATCGTGCACGCATATACCTTTTTTTCTCCCTCCCTCCCCCCCTGCCGCCATACATTCATATGTGTGTACAAGTGGCATCAGCAATCGTGGCGTCGCCGCTTCGTACAAGAGTACTATACAGCCTGTACGGTATAGCAGGGATAAACGAGCGAACGGACGGTCGGACGAACGGACGGACGGACGGACGGCGTCGGAGAGGGTCACGTCGCGCGTCGTGGTGGGGATAACGTTGCGCATGCGCGTTAGAAGCGTTTATCGAGCAGCTCTCCGCGGCGCGCGGCGCGGGGTTCCCGCGTGGGAGGGGGTGCCGCAATCGGGCAGTCGCGCCAGGTCCCCGCTAGCATAAGCAAGCCTAACCAGTATCGCTCGCCTACCTTTTACCCTCTCAATCGCATCAAGGCTTCCGTCAACTGCATATCTGTCCGTTTTGGTGTGTGTGCTCGAGCCGTAACTATAATATAGAAGAAAAAAATAGTTGCTAATCTAAAAGTCTTTTCGAAAGCTTCGTCGTTGTTGTTGATAATAACGGAAAACGATTAGATTGGCCAACGACTCTGCATTCGGTGTGCTTCGAAGCTCTGTTCTGTGTACGTGTAAATAAAGTATATATACATATACATATAAAAAAAAGAAACACCTCCAAAAGCATCGTATATATCCAAAGCCTGACGCTTCGCAGTGTATAATTAAATATATATATATAGTAACGCGGAAACCACGGAGAAAAACTTGATCGCGGAAGTTGTTTTTTTTGCTCGTCTCTAATAAATAAACGCTTACGGAAAAATCTTTGACGAAACGTGTCACTCGTGTGTCTCGAAGTGTGAAATAAGAAGAGAAACGTCCACGCACTATTCTTTTACAACGAACGATATCTCCGAGGTTTAATCAACGTGTCATACGCTCGACCACGACGACGCAGATACAGTGTGTACCGGTGCAATAAGGTGATCTCGCAGCGCGTGTTGCAACGCGACAAGGTATTGAAATTGTTTCATCAAATTCCAACTATCATCGATTACTTTGTAGACGATCATTTTTCACCAGCAACGTCGTCGTTGCTACGCGAGTATCGTACCGTCGTTGCGAATTCGCGTCGAACATAACCAAATATATGCTCCGCGAGAAATCATCACGCGAAGCTCGCGTCTTAACGCGTCGTTTTATTATCGCGAATCGGAGAATTAACCGGCAATGTTTCGTAAATGGTGATAGTTTCACGATTTTATCACGTTTTACGTGATCGTTGCCTCGTGTGCTCGGTCATACCGCTATTATTAAATCAAATAACCGGTGCTGTTTCAGCGAAACTATTTTTCCCGAATCTTCTCACGTTCCGCGTGAGTCTCGTTAGTTCGCGCAGCACTCCGTAACGCCGCGTAACTACATTGTTGCGTAGAATATGAATTTTCGACACCTGCGTGTCGCATTTCGAGGCATCGATGCCCGGATCCAACTATTTCCGCGAAATAACGACCCAACGTTCGCGTGAAACTATGTTTCGTTGCTTTTCACGACGACTATGTCGTCACGCGTCGCGCTAATTTATTCCGAATCTATCAAAACGTCGCGGAATATGTTATTGCGTGTATTTTTCACGCGTCGTATTACTGTCGTCCGCCATTAATTGTCAGAATCATGCTCGAGCTCGAGCATCGTGATCGATGAGTTTTGGAGTAATTCGGTTTCGTCTTACATCTTCGTAATTATTCGCCCAGCGATGGAATGCACGCGTAGTAATATCCACGCGCGTGGCGTAGCGACACTCCAATCGATTTGGCAATTTTTCTTCGGTGCTATCGATTAAATTTCGATGACTATGCGTACGAATAGTTTCCTCGATTCGCGTCAGATATTTGGAATAGACTCTCGTCCCTCGTCGTTGGAAAAGGCGTCGTTCGTTTCTTGGCTCGAGTTACTCATATAACGTTAAATATAACGTAGGTATAACAAAAAGCTAACGTTTTCTGGTAGCCTCAACGGCAACCGGCGACGAGGCTGATTCCAGGCCGAAATACTCCTCGATGTATATATTTATATCTTGATAACTATATGTCGCGCCTGTATAGCCCGTCCGGCTTGACGCTTCTCTTTCTCTAATACACCCACAATTACGTAACGAGACACCGAGTTTGACGATCGCGTGCATTGACGAGTCGCGGCTTGTCTAACCACGAGATACGTTAGTCGAGAAAAGGAAACTTTCCCTTTCATTTGATCCTCAACGACGATGCTCTCGGTGGATTTTAGTTTCGATTCATTTGTCCCTCGATTTTCGCAAATATGCTGCTCGTTGTCGTTCGATGCACGATCATTACTCGCGGCTGGCTTAAGCGGATACAGATCTTCACGATACGTACAGTTATCGCGCAGCGACGTGTACACGTAATGCCAACATAACGAAGAGTACGTGCGGGTCGTTGCAATTATCTGTCTCGTGTGCCTTGGAAAACAAATGTCACGCCTAATTTTAGAACTACGTCGCGTTTGATTTCTCCGAAAATTACGTCCATACGAAGATGACCGTTATTTTTGTGCCGTGGTGCGTGGGAAAAGAAAGGATTCGCATACCACTTTACAGGGCAAACAAACCTGTACGATGGAACACACCACGATCAGCTTGTGGCGACGCGGAGAAGATGTACATCGGCGTACATTCATATTTACTCGAAAAATCGCGTCAACGTAAAATTTCAGTAGAATTTCGATTATCCTTACCTCGCTCGTTATTTCCTACCGAGTATGTAATTTGCTGGAGATGAGAGTGAAGAATAACGTCACGACATAGATGCTAGATTTTTGTGCGATATCAAAACCAATTTTCAAATTGGCAGCAGAAAAAAACGCCTCGCAGTACAAAAAATCACGAGCTCAGTTTTTCGTACTCGTTTCACCGGAACGTTCGCACCCGTGATAACGTTTCGTTAATTTACGTAAATTTTATCGCATTTTTTTACGCAACATTGTCGCAGCGCCTATTTTTCTACGTACTGAAAATTTTCGCTGTTAAATCACGAAGGTTTTTCGCGGAGATATGTAATCTGGACATCCGTCACAATTTCAATCCACATATCTCTGATCTAACTTACCGTCTGTATCGCGCGGCGCAATATCTAACTTCAACATCCTTGAATTTATCTGTCACGAACCGGTAAATTAACAAAAAATCAGATAATCTTTCGCGAAGTTACGTTCTTTTCCAATTAGCAAATCCATCCCACAAAGAACGCTTACGTTCGCCGATTAAAGAAAGAACGATTTTAATTATTATTTCTAAGTAGTTTCTCTCCGATCGAATACCTTCTGTGACTCGTCCGAATCCATCCCGGTTATTCTCTCTCAATCATCCCCTTCCGTTCTGATATCTATTCCTTCGTTTGAATTTCATTCCACCCGTTTTATTCCATTCAATCGAATTTCCTCGCCACGTTCCTTGTTTCCATTCTCTTTCCGAATATCCGGGTAATAACGTGAAAAAAGTGCTCGACGAACCGTTTTTTAAGCGAAGCGTATCGTGGCGATCCTCTCGTCGCGACGAAAGTCTATGCGCGATGGACAAGTCTGTCGTCGACGAACGGCGAGAGGCGAGGAGCAGCAGCGCGCGCGTCTGTATACGAAAGATAACGATGAAAGTTGGTTCGCTGGTTCGTACGTACGTCGAGCGAGCCGAATAATAATAATAATGGCGTCGGTATTAATTGCAGTAAAATGTTGTAAAGAAAGTGAATATTCGAAATAACGAAAATACGACGTGGGTACAGCAACGTTGAAAAGAAGGCTCGATGAGACGAGACCCGTGTAAGCTTAACGACAATTAACACGACGCGCGATCCAACGGGGCGCGACTCGTTTCCGCAGAATGTATATAAAGAGATGACGACGCACGACGAGAGAGGGAGAAAGAGAGAGAGACGAGAAAGTGATATGAAAAGAACCGAGCGGTAGTAGAGACACGGCGAGAGCGTATGGCACGGAAAAAATGGCAATCGTTGCCTAGCAACGCTTATCATTTGTTACACAAACTCGCGAGCGAACGTCACTCGAAACGTACGCGCTAAATTGTCGAACAACGCTCGTATATAATTCCTTTTTCGCGTGGTCGACGATTTTCCAGAGAACGCGTAGAAAAACGAAGCTCGTTCGTGAAGCGTTGGAACATTTTGGCCTAGAAGAAAAGCCCTGAATTTTCATTCCCGAGCCAGCGATGACGTACTTCCCCGATCTCGTCCCGTCGATCCGGGCAGAAACTATAATTTATTTTCCATTCCCGAACGTGTTTCTCATCGCGTGTGCGGGATAGATTTTCTCGTGTGAAAACTCGTCGGCTAAGAAGCGTACTACGCAGAGAAGAATGATTCACTGTTCGCGCATCGCCAATGAGTAGTGTCAATTATAGTTATTACATCGTTCTATTCGAGACGCCTGATTCACCATTTTTTGTTCTTCTCGATCGTTTCGCCGTGTATTTTCATTACGTGCGTTTTTTCTCGTGCTTTTCATCCCGTGTTCGTCACGTTGATTCGAATCACGTGAAGTTTGTTTGGCCGATGTTACGTCATTCGACTGATCTATGCGTGTATACCGTATCGCTGTACGTGGAACTCGCGAGTCGCGAGTTGGGAGGTTAGGTTCGACGTGATTTTATCCGAAATTTCGTCGAGAGGTGAGTACAGACCGGGATTTATATTTGTATCAGAGGTTCCGATCGGCGCTCGAACGATCGACGGACCGAATCGGAGCGACGAGGCGAAGGCCGAGTCGCGGGTCGACCTTACCGATACTTATTTCGTTACGGTATCAAATTTGTTTGGAAAAACTAGCAGAGGCGTGGCGCGGTGGTAGCTGGCTTTTATGTTGTATCGCGCGTCACGGGCGCTCGTCAACCCGAAGTCTACACACGGAGAGACGCACGCAACTCGGTCGGGCCGAAGTGATAATGGAACGTCTTAGCGGTTATGAGCTAAAAACTCCGCTGTTTTTCGTTCATCCCTGCCCTCGACGCACGCTAATCCGGGAGTAATGAAGCCTGCGCTCGGCTCGCTTCGCGATTCTGTAGGCATGTAGCCACTCGAACGTGCGCGAATCCGCAGCGCAATTTCCTCTCGAATTTTTTTTCTTTTTTTTTTTTACGCAAATCACTGTGAACGAAGCACGAGAGCATTTTGATTTTTCTAGAGCACGTGACTCGCCGAATTATAGTTATTTATACGAAGAGTTGTAACGAAAAATGGTAGGTACGCCTAATTGACGCCAAAAGACCACTTTACGAGTGTCTTCGCTGAGTTTTCGATTAGTACTGTGAAAAAATAGAACCCGAACACAATTTTATCGATGTAATTCTCGACTACCGATATTAGCGCAGCAATTGGATTCGCATTATTATCCAAGCGGAATACGAAAACTCTCACGTGACGGGAAGTCGTTTGAAAATGCTCGGTACTTAACCGTCAGAATTACACGAACTACACACGCGTAAAAAAGAGGCGCTACTTTTTGTCGCAAAAAAGATTCCCGTTCTAAAATCTCTCCAACTTTCAACTAAATGGTCATAAAAAGGTAGCGGAAAAAAGACTGGTACATTGGGACGTCTACTTTCGTGGCACAAAAAGGTCGAAGTTCGTTCGTGCAATCATTTGGTCGTAAAAATTCAGAAAGCTCAGGATGTAATTTGGCTTATTCGCTCGTTAATTATTTTCGATCCGAATTACCTCTCGCGTGATTGAGAAAAAAAACAAAACAAAAACGAGCAAAAAACGCTGTACGGATTGTCGGAGGTTTCTTCATCGAATCGTCGACGCAGTTCGAATTTTATTGCCGTAACTCGGAGAGTAATGATCATGCACACCAGTTACTCGTAAACCCACGACTAAGCCTACGAGAAGTCAAAGAGACCGGAAAATAGACATTTGCACCGTTAAAAATGACCGTGCTCAAGATAATCGCGAGAACCTTGTTCCATATAAACGTAGCTGATCGATATCGTCTGTATTATATCCGCACAAAAAATGATTAAATTACTAAATTATTCTTTTGAAGAGTGGCAAACATCGTCGAAAAGTTGACACTTGTAATGCTGGGTAATTTTTATGATTGCTGCTCGCCAATAAATAACGCGATATCGTCGGCAGGCGTCGTCTTCGTCGAAGATTCGGTCGAACCAATTCGCGGTGGATACGAGCGCGTGATTTTCTTCGAGCGTTCAGTTTGGGCGATGTGGGATTGTATTAGATGGAAATCGGGTTGCGGGTGTGTCTCGCGTTAATTTTAGCCACGTGACATGGTAGCCGCTCGCGAGGCGCGGGTGGCGTTGACCTGCTAACATAACCTACAAATATTTCTCGCGCCCGAAACTATACGTCAATGTTAATCCCGACTTCCCAGGTACCCAGCCGCGCCTTGTATCCTCTCCTCGCACAGCAGACGAGCCGGATTCCGTCGACGAAGAAAATACACGAGCTCTTCTTCGTTGATGGATTTTTTTTATCCACCGTATTTTCTTTTTATACCCCCGCTTTTTTCTTATTTTTTTATTCGTATTACATCGCCGCCGGCGCGTGATCGTATGCGTTACCAATTGCGGCTTGAAACGCGAGTCGGATATCAGTGAAGCAAGGTTTGCGCTGGTTCGAAGACCGCAGAGTTGTTTGTCCAGTTGCGTCACAAAAATGACTGCTCGGAAACAAATATCACCGATGAAGACCTTTTTAACCGACCAATTTATCCGCTCGTCTCGAATCTCCTGCGAAACGCTCGGGATACATTTTTTCATCGAGTAACGAGCCAAATTTTTAATCCACTCTTTACCAACTTCAACCGCCTTACAGAGTTTCGGCGCAGTAGGATTTTTACATATCATATATGCTGAAAAATCAAGTTAGATCGTAGTTAAGTCGAATTGCGTTGATAATTGTAAATGCATCGTCGGTGACACTGCAATACCGCCTAACTAAAAAATCCAATAACGCGTAACTTCAAAAAACACCAATTTTACAGGAGTACCAAAAAGTCAGATTAAAAAAAACTATTGAATTCTAAATATTCTACAAAATATTATTAATATGAATATATTATTATAATATCATATCCAATATAACATACGTACTTGAGAACATTTATACTGGAAACTATTTTTACTTTGGTTTTTTTTTTAAATTCTGGTATCACTGACCATAACTTTCTTGACGGTAAACGGTATAAGTTATATCTAGTTACGCCGTATCACCCGGAAACGTTGATCAAGCGCAAGCTACGCGGTATTGTATAAAATAGTTTTTAACACAAGAAAAAAAATATAGAAAAAAAATACATAGTTGAAGTACAAAATCTCGTTTTTGCTATTTTTGTACTATACGCTCCGGCACCTGCGAGGAACGCGTCGTGTACATACCTACTCGCCTTCCGTTCTTTTGGGATTTGGGAGACTTTTTGACACCGCGTTATTTCGAATGGAATCGAACTCGCGCTGTAAACTTGCACGGTGTGCTTTCCGCATCGCCGCGACTACGCTCGTCAGAGTTCGGTCGACCACGTTTGTGTGTACGCAGGTCGAACTTTCGTGGACGAGTATGCACGCGCTCCGAGCGAGATATATATCTCTAATTACGCCGAAATATCACATCCGCTAGGCGACAGTTGGTCCGTCGTCCCTCTCTCTCTTTCTCTCGCTCTCTCGCTTTACCACCTCTTCGTTGTTTCGTTTTACCTCTCGTTCGCTCACGCGCGCGCGAAACTCCCTCGGGCGTATTATCGGCAACAATGATCCAATCTCTCGATGCGATAATTCAGCGAGTTCCGAAGAGAGAACCGCGCTCAACCTGGAACTAATCAGTTTCCGTGCGTTATCTCCGCCTCGGAAAAACAAAAAGCAGCTTTCACCTTTATATTTCGGAAAGAGATTAGTATTAAAAGTTGGCGCCACAACAGAAGATACCGGGAACAGATTCTTTCGTCTAACAAAATAACGTACAACGTCCAGCATCTCGACGCGGCGACATTTCACATCGAAATATTCGTCGCGAAGCACGAAGCGCTGATCCGGGAAACAAGGATGCCTGCCTCGAGTCAAAACTTTTGAGATATTAATAAAGCTGGTATTTTTATTTTTCCTTTCTTCCGTAGCTGCGTTATGATCTGTTTGTTTGTTACGAGTTGTGACACGTTGGGATCGCGAGTGAACGAGGGACCCGTCCTTGTTCGGGCGGGGTCCTTATTGTCCTATTATTCTCTTAGGGTCGACCTGCTTAGGTACTGTAGGATGATATCGGTGTATGAAAGGAAATGTTGGAGGTAAACAGAATGGAGAATTGCCTTTTGGCCGGATCATGGTGAAAATGTTGAACAACAGGTGTCAAAGAGATCACGCCCGTCCCTTGCAAGTGACGCGGTAGGCTCACCTCGAGGCGAGATCTAAAAGTAGCCGCATTCGCTTGCTATATCCGTCATCTTATCTGCAATCTGCCCATACATATGTATATATATATATGTAAGTGTGTGTGTGTAGAAATACGCGTACGTGGTTTCTGTCTCCAATTTCACTCGTATAATATGACTCGAACAAAACACGTAACAACGAGCCTGACGTAACGAGACAAATAAACTCGAGGTATCTAGGCGTTTACTACGTCTGTACAATAGATTCATTCGTCTCCGTGGCTTCGACATCCGCGTATGCAAATAAGTGTAGAGATCCGCGCGCTAATTTTTGCTTTTCAAGCGAATACTAGATATTTTGTCGGAGGACAATATTTTGGAAAAGAGAATTTCCAAAGTATCAGCACGCGGGATCCACGTGAGTGGTAATAATTATTCGTACGCGATTGGTATTCGACGAGTTTTCTTCCGAATCCGGCGTACGCGTGTACGTAGGTACTTTCGTCTGTATTGCGAAGTGACGCGATTAATGGCGGGATAACGCGACGCGGGTTGTATAAAAGCGAAGTACGATATCGATCAGAAACGCAATTAACTCTCGCAGTTGAGCAAATGGTTCGTTCCTTGGTCTCTGATCCCGTTCTCGGATCGAGTTTTATCCTCTCCGAGCGTCTTTTGTTTTCCAATAATACACGTACGGCGAGAAAGAAGGAACCGTGCCGACCTCCTATACTCGTCATATTTATTCCCAGCATCGCGAGAGAGCGGGAGAGCGAAGGTATCTATTGATATTGATCGATCGATCGGTCGGTCGAACGCACGAGCAGCAGCAGCAGCAGCACCTCGTGTGCCCGAGCCGTTTCCCATACACGGAAGAACGACGACGTGGCACTTTGCCAGATCGCGCCTCTTCATCCTTTCTTTTTCACTCGGCGATGTTTTCTCTTCGTTTTTTCCTCTCCTCCCCCGAAAAAGCGACAAGACGCGCCCATTTTTCAAGCCGAGGAAAAGAAAAAACAAACGAGACGCGCCGCAAGAATCGAGATCTCTCGCTCGCGGGTATGAAATTGTTTATTAATTTTGTCCCCGTCTTGTTTCGTTTGCAGATAACACGCTGAAACATCCCGGATCACGGTCACGTCGTTTCTAGAGCGACACAAGAACGCGAGGAAGTTTCGCTCCGTATCGCGCAGGGGGGAAGTCTAACACGGAGCGTGGAGGAGACGTCGCAGTATCCGTAAATGGCGTAATTGAAAATTTACTCGACACAAGATTGAAATCGGTTGAAATTGCCGTGAGAAGAAGAAGAGGCGGTGGAGGAGGAGGGGGAGGAGGAGGAGGAGGAGGAGGAGGAGGAGGAGGAGGAGGAGGAGGAGGAGGAGGAGGAGGAGGAGGGGGAGGCGGAGGAGGAGGGGGTGGTGGCGGAGGAGGAAGAGGAAGAGGTGGCGGAGAAGGTGGAGGAGGAGGAGAAGAAGAAAACGGCTCGAAAGGGACATTCTATTAATATACAGTGACGAACGACACGCCGCCATTACTTTGCACTCTGCACCGCTCTACTAACACTGCTGCATCGCTCCCGCTCGTCCCACTCGTCCCGCTCGTCCTACTCGCCGTCTTAAACGTACTTGAAGACACCAGCGGCAAGGACACGCAGCTATCGCTCCGAGAACAACCCCCTACACCCCCACACGCACACACGCGCACACGCACTCGCGAAAAACCTTTTCTCGCACCTTTTTTTCGTCCCTGGCTGCCGGCAAGGAGGCAACTAGGACGGGGCAAGAAGGTGATTCGGGTGGAAACTTGACTCGTCGGTCGAGGAAGCTCGTACGGATTGAAGGGAAGTGACAAGTGGGAAGTACCACACGGCTTGGAAACGGCTTAAAACTAGCTAAATCTGCTTAGACAAAGCTCCCAACGAAAACATCTTGGAGGTTGACGAGCGTTGCGAAATATCTCCGCCGCGTATATATCTCTGTCGCTGTGTGCATACGCGCGAGAAGAGACGCGTCGCGGTGAAAGGAAGAGGAGCCGTCGAAACTTTGGGAGGGAAAATTGCTTCCCTGCCGAGAAGACGACTCGCGATTCGCGCGCGTTATCCTGCATCTAATTGCGATAAATCGCGCTAGGGAATCGGAGGAAAACAAGAAACAACGATAATCGCTTGCGTCCCGCCTAATCTCACCGCGACCTGGCCTACTACCACGTGCCCTAGCTGCCTAGTGATAACGCCTAGTGATATCGCTCGTAGGAACAAAATTGTTAAGAATATCACAGCTATTTCGTCCATACATTTGCGCGCGCGCGACGCGGCAAGAATTTGGGGGAAGCCGAGGCGATCCGAAGAGTTTTTCCTCCTTCTTGGACAAACGAACGCGGATGCTGCGCAGGAGATAGAAGAGAGAGAGAAAAAAGTGAGGATAATTCGAAACCAGTGAGATAATAATCCATACATACACATATGTATATATATATACGTACCTCGATGTATATGTATATATATATTGATTAAATTCTATCTCGTTCGTGTAACATATACCTACGTATAGATCTAGAAGACTGGTAAGCTTTAAACGAAGGATACGATTTCCGAAGGATAAAGTACCGCTAACAACGAGTGTGATGAGAATAATCGTGACGTTTCGATTAACGAACAACTAATAACCCTCCGCGCCGCGTACACGCGTACTAAACACGGTCATTAAAGTACAAGTATAATAAGAGGAAGGTTAATAATCTTCGCCAGGTAATCGTCGAGTCGAAAAAGGTAAAGGAAATCGCAACGAAAAAATAATTCAAACAAAACAAGAAAATTAAAGCAACGACACGCGACGCGACCTCTCAATTAAAACAACTCGCTCTTTTTTTGCACACACACACACACACAGACACACACACACGCGTGCATATATACGTAGATATCTATTCGTACGCGTATAAAGCGCTCGAAATTCGTTCTTTCCTCTCAAAGAGGTTCGCGTCTTTTCGGGCCGTTCGCGTGCATTCATTCGGCTCGCGCCTGTGCGTATATTCGGCGCGCTGCCGCATCTACGTTCATTCGCAATTCGACGCGCCTGCATACGCGTATCGATAGATAGGCATATATTTACGTATATATATACGCGTACACGTATTTATATAAATATACTCGTGCGCGTGTGACGACCGTGCGCGTGTGCCGTTACGCTACGTAGGTTCCGAGAGTCGAGGCGAGATTTAATTTGGAAAAATAATCAGTGTGTTGTTGAAGGTCGAAGAGTCGAGCGGCGCAACTAACTCGGAGTTTCCCAAAACGAGGAGAAATCTGTTGAGTTCGAGTGTCGAGTTTTTACGGATATATATATTATTATAAACGTTTAGTGCTACACGCGAAGATGGCTATGGTTAATATGAATAACCTTTTGAACGGGAAGGATTCCCGGTGGCTTCAGTTGGAAGTGTGCAGGGAGTTTCAACGCAACAAATGCACGAGGCCGGACACAGAGTGTAAGTTTGCCCATCCACCGGCAAACGTCGAGGTGCAAAATGGACGCGTCACGGCCTGCTACGACAGTATCAAGGTAAGAATCCTCGCTTCTATCAACTTTATATCGCTCGCAGTACCGCGAAACAACGAATAATTTCGGATCAACGAAACGTATTGCGCCGTCGCCAGTGTCGAGTGTCACGCGACAAACAGCGGTTCCCCAATCTCGTTATGTAATTAATGAAGTGGAAAATTAATACCGAGGTCGAAATAATACCGCGAAAGGATCTTTTCTCCTCCCACTGCCAGAGCACTCGACTACTCTCTATTTTTGCATCGATAACATTATTTTCAAACAGCCAACCCTGACATTTTTTTTCGTCGTCTAATACCGCGTGTCAGCTGCTTCTCACTGATTTTCTCGGCATTCGGTTTTCCATTAAAAGAAGAAATCAGTCGAATTCGCGAATTGTGTAGTCGGGGGGCCAGTTTTGAGGAGAACTGCGCGGAACGCACGTGGCGTACCGACAATTGGAAGACTCCTGGCGGTTTTACGTTAGATATCTTTCGCCGCGGTGTAATTGCTTCGAATAAACGAACGTGGCAGCGTTGTTCGGCGAGGAATATTGTTAATCGCGGCGATAAATTTAGCGGGCAAAACACGATTAACCCGGGAACGAAACGGGCTCCGCTCCGTTTCTACCCGCGTATCCAGCGTTTCTCTCCCTCGACCCTCGACCCCTGTGCCTATGCACTTCCAGCCCCGAGATAATTCAAGAAAAATGTTGCGCCGCTTCGTACGTTTGTCACGACTCGACGGGGGAGGAGGAGGAGGAGGAGCGTGGAGCGAGAGGGGATCTCTATTATTTAGGATTTTCTTTTACACCTACATCCATTCGCCGCGTCGGTTCTCAATGGCATCGCGCCGTTCGTTCTAATCGCAGACTCTTTCCGGCAAATGAATTTTATCCGAACAACGCGCGTGGAAAAACGAATCGTTTGGCCGCACAAATTTCGTTGATATTTAAAAATCTTCGTCTCTCTCCTCTCGTTGACTGGCAACTTCTCCGCGAGCTTATATATAGGCAGCGAAAACCGAGCGACGTTCGACGCGCCGCGGGGCGGTATTCGCGACTCGGAGACGAGAGGAGCTGCCCTTAAGCGGCGAGGTCCTGACTGCGAAATCCTTTTTGCCAACCTTGCGTCACTCGCCTTTCTCCGTTGTTTCCCCCCGCCGCGTCCTCGTCGTCGATCCCCGGGTAACTCGATAACGAGAGAGACGGACGACGAAACTCCTGACAGATTTCGACTCTCCTCCGAGTCGGCATGTTATTTTATCCGTTTATCACTCCCCATCCCTCCTTCACCTTCGCCGCTACTAATTAATTTTTTGTCAAACTTCCAACGTTTCCTCCTTCCCCGGCAGAACTTCTTTTTAACCGCTATTCTCATCTCTCGTCTTCTGTTTTTCCCCCCGTTTCCTGTCTTCATACATTTTTTCCTGCCTCCTCCAAGTCTCGCGTTACGGTTTCCTCGCTTAAAAGATACGAAATATTTCATCCCGCGTCGATATTTTATTTCCTCTTCTACTCGAAACATGTCGAGAAAAAAATTCAAATTTTCCCCCAGTTCAAAAAAATTCATAATTTCCCCCCTCGGCTCCAAGTCGAAACTCGAGCTTACATTTCCTGTCGGGAATTCTCCGCTCTACCAAACTCTCCTCTGCAGTTTTTGCAAATTTCCACCAGGCAGGAAGTACCAGGGTGAAGATGTAGTTTTGGCGAAAACGATTCACCTATCGAGGCTTCTATCTCCGCAACCATGGATCTCACGAAATTGACGCCTGGAACATTTTCGTAGATCATCGAATAACAAACAACTTTTTCCTTTACCGTTTTCCCGTAAAACGCATAGCTTAGCCCCAATACGCGTGCGCAGCATATTCCTCGAAAAATATTTATAGAACGCTTTTTTTTCGTGGGTTTTGGCAGTTTCGCGTTTTTTCCTCGCGTGTTATCGTTTTTCGTCGACTGGCTCGCGGGAGGAAGCGTATCGAGCGCGATGGACGGGGGATGATAATACGCGAGGAACGGGATGGAAATTCATTTTGGCGTCGGTGTTGTCCGATGCTAGAAGCCTACCATTACCGATTCGAACGCCAACGGCGAAACAGCACGCGATCCGGTTTTATTTCCGAGATATTCGATAAGAGGCTCGACGAGTCCGTCGTCGTCCGTCGGGGATGACGAGGCCGGGAGAGCGACGAGGAGCGAGATAATGGCATTCCGTGGTCACTACGGTATGTGCCAGACTCGCCACGTGTTATCGATTCCCGGCGGTCCCGAACTCTCCCACACGATTGCTTTCGGCTATCGCTAAGCCTATAGCCAACCCATAGCTACCCAGGGCTACCCTTTGCCTACGACTCCCTCCGATCTGCGCCTACGCGAGCGTCTCCTCGGCGCATCGCGTCTACGAACTCGCAAGCTCGACTCACCGCTCCTCCGCGCTTTCCACTAGTTTTCAATTAACTAATCAACGCACATTTTCGCGCTGCCTTCGACGCACATTTTCGCGCTGCTTTCGATGCACATTTTCGCGCTACTTTCGACGCACATTTTCGCGCTACTTTGCAGATTTCAATTCGGGGAGATTCGTTTGAATTTGGGAAATTTGCACGCGAGTCGGCAGATACGGGGCGTCGAATGTCATCGCTGGGATCTAGGCTGACGGCAGGTGACGCGTGGGTGGTGTTCCGTTAACGTGGCAAAGTAAAGGCTGAACGTTGAAAGCTCGGGGCTCGAGGCAGAGCTATGAAAATAATCCGAGAGCTCGGAAAATAGACTCCGAAGCGGCTGTAGTCGAGCGCGTTGCGACGCGACGTTACGGTTAGCCGGCGCGGAGGTGGTGGAAGAGGAAGAGGAAGAGCGAAGAAGAAGAAGAAGAAGAAGCGGAGTCGTCGTAGGTGTTCGGGCGGTGGGCGCACACCGAGAACGGCGAGGATATCGCCGTACCAACCGATAGAATTTCTAGAGCGACGCGCGGTATCGTAGTCAAACACGCGCGGACTCGGATCTTCGGCTAGCCGTAAATCTTGCTAACTTGGCCGAAAGATCGAGTAATAGGTTCGTTCGGGGCGATCGTTCAAATTAATGGCGCTCAGCCAGCCATCGAGGATGTGGGACTCGGCGTCGTATGATACCTATACGAGGTGCGCGACGCCGTCGCCGTCTCGCCGTTGCCAGAGAGCTAGCGAGAGAGAGAGAGAGAGACACGCGGTCGCGGGTACGGAACACCGCCGAGCGTGCACACCTGTTTGATCTTTTCAAACAGACTTCTCATCTCCACCGGCGTAGGAAACGTGTCGTGTATGCTTTTCTCAAGACTCCTTCCACCCGTCTCCCCAGTTTTTCACTCCTTTCCGTCCGATCTGCTACAATTCTTAAGGATGAGCGAATAGCGTTCGAATCGACCGGTCGAAAAATTCAAACTATTCGAGTAATTCGAATTTTTCGAATATCTCAAATTATTCAAATTTTTTCAAATAACCAATCTTGTTGTCAAATAATTAATTTAATTTTTTAATCGTTGAAGTTTCGATGAAAATCAATAAAACGGAGTTTCTTTACGAGATTCATTTCTTAATAAGACTTTTCGATCGTTAATAAATGAAAGAAGTAGATCAAAAACCAAATTTCCTTCCATTTCACTTACGTTGGTAACAATTAGGTTTTAGTAGATTCAGTGTAGAAATTTTTAATGTACACGTACAAAAAATTCTAATTTTTTACAAAATTTACAAAGTTTTCACAAAAAACCGAAACAGTTTCTCTCTTGATTTTTTTACGTGCAAACTTGGAATAAATTTGACCTAATAAAATTAATATTCAAAGGATAAAATTTCTTTTTTACGGAGGACTTTATTATTGTAGAAATATTTAATTTTTGTAATCAATTCGAATTATTGGATTTTAACCAAATTTACGTGACAAAATTCAATTTTTTTCGTCGCAGTCCTACAATTTTGTCCCGATTCTCCTGCGATTCCCGCGACGTGTTGAGATTACAAAGCTATGAAGATTTTCGTCCATCGCTAAGACGCGTCTCTGCCATATTTAATTGCATCGTTGAAACGAATTTTCGGTCGTGATGAAAAAATTTGCTGGAAAACAGAAATTGATTTTACAGTTTTTCCCCTCGTATATTCGATCATCGCTTTCCGCGAATCTGCGAATGTGTTGCGGAGAACGACGAAAATTGTAAAAAATACGTTCGCAGCGTTTACGAACGACTGATCCCGAGGCATTTGATCGCGTCCGCGAATCTCCCATGCGTGCAAATATGCGTGCGGCGTTGCCGAGCTCGCGAGGGAACGAGGGATCGAAATACGGCTCCATTATTTCAAGAATTTTCAATTACCAAATTCGAATCCGCGCTAAGAGTTTGAAATTGGATCGCCGACGGCTCGATGAAAAGTTCGTTTCGATTTTGCACCGTTGCCCTTGGACAGCTGATCCAATACGAACGAAGGTGTCACGGATGTTGACAGATAAACTCGACATTTTAATTCCGCTAGATAAACTTGACAATTCAATTTCGTTTGATCAGATTTGAAATTAAAATGTGATCGCGTATGCAAACAACGATCTTTGGATCTGCGTCGAGCCGTACGTACGGTGCCTCCACAATGCAACTTCGCTGAAACAAATGTCGCCCCATTTTTTTCGCATCTCCACAAAGTCTCGCGCGTTGCCAGGCGATGTGGAGTTGAAAAACGGCCAAAATGGTCAAAAAATAACGATCGATACTAGGAACTAGCTGTGCCAACTAGTTTGAATTGCATCTACATTCGTCAATTTTCTGGCCTCGCCTAATCTCTTTGGCACAATACTAACGCAACTCACCTGACCTCGCATAACCGGACGAGAATTATGATTCTTTCCAAATAATTGCATCTCTTTCGAAACGAATCACGTTCCTTCGGGTTTCCCATTCGGACGTTGAAAACTACTCGCAATTTCGATCCACACGTTTCCTCTCCCCAAATCTACGTCATTTCCTACGTATCTCGCTAAATTTCGCGACTACAATGCTCCAAAGCGCGAATGCCGTTTTTGTTTTTCCAACACGCAAATTTGATTTTCTCGCTGCCTCCGATTTTTCGCGCCAGCAATTTTCAGCGACTGCTCGGCAATTTATAGCACGTTGCTTGGACATTGTTGCACACGCCATCGCAGCTTTACACGGTAAAAAAATTGTTGAACGCACAAATTTGCGTTTTTTTTTACACGGAATTAGCGTTCCCTGGGACGTGACGAGGCGTTGAGAGTACGCGAACCAATGTCAATTTTTTGTACCGTGTTGTACGTTTTGCACGGTCGTTGTACGCCGATTCGTGCGGGGGATTCGAGCCACCTGCGCGCTAGCATTCCGGATAGATATTCTTGTTAGACGTATTTGAAAGACCGCAATTCCGTATACATCGCATTCTCGTTTCTGGATCGATACGAATACATTTCGCCCGTTATAAATAGATTCACCCGCTTACGTCGTCCATCTTTTTCCATTACGCTCCGTTCCGCCGGCTATCCTCGTCTAAACGTCGTATCTCGGCGTCGAACGAGCCCGAGCGCGCGCGTGTGTTAAAAATAAGGGCTCCCAACACCGCAAACGCGGAGACGCGTTCGTGTGCCGGCGTCGGCGTCGGGGGGACCCTTATTATTTTCCGCGTCGGCTTCGACGTGTACGGTAGCTAGACTTGACTTGATTAGTCTTTACTTCGTTATACGACGACGATGATGCCGCTTCCACGGGGAAGACTCGTCGCCGTCCGCGACGCACCGCTACCAGTGTAATAATATCGTTTTCGACCGGCCTGCCAAACTGCTGGTCCGTCGTATATCATACGGTATTACACGTTTCCCCAATTACTTCTGCATCTCTTCGCGAACTGCGCCAAACATCGACATCGCTCCGTCGAAACCGGAATGCCGGAAGAAAAAATAATCAGGAGTCACGTCGCGCCGAGGAGGAATCTCGCGCGATTCTGCTCGATTTTGCAAATTCGAATTTAGGACGAGATTATAAAAATGAGTATGGTTTTTCACTTTTGTATTAAAGATACAATTTATTAGGCCGTGTAACACAATTTGTTACTTCTTTCTTTCGTCGCCCGGGGTTTTTCTCGCTTCTCTGCGCGGCTGAAAAATTGTAAATGTCACGATACGATATTAAACTCGAGAAGAGAAAGACAGGGCTAACGAGAAAACAGAACGTAGGAATCCGAGAGGATCGCGCGAAGAAAAAAATGGAAACAAAGGAGAGAAATAAAGGCGTGGTGTAGAGAAAAATACGAATTAAGGCGCGAGCGAGGAATTGTCTTTTGACAAAGTCGGTGCAGCAAAAAAAAGAGCACGGTGCGAGTGGAAACGATCGGAGGGGTGGGAAGGATCGGGAGTAATACGAGAAAACGCGTGGAGGAGGGAAAACGTTGAATTGGAAGTAACTAAGCGGAACGGAATGTATCCGCCGCGATATACTCGCGGGCTAGGTATAAACGTAATCGAGCGAAAATTTGATCGATCGCAGTCATCATCGTTCGCAATGCCGCCCCGGAACGGTTACATCGACGATTTAACTCGAAACGCGACGGCGATCGCGAAGTTGGCCTACCGACGCGATACGGCTTAGCCGTCGTGCCTTGTATCTCTACCGTGTTATTATCGTCCTCGTCGTTTCTCTCTGAATAGGCCGTTCGTTCAAAGGGCAAGCTTCCAGTGCCCACCGATCGTATCTGAACTCTCCTCATTATCTCTCCACACTGGTACGCGCCCGTGCACGGACTCGGGGACACGGAGACGCGAAGGGACGCGACCGCGCGAGAATTATCAACGCGGTGGCGTTTCGCGCACGGAAGCAACGGCGGAAAGTCCTTTGCGTATCGCTGGATTCTCGAAATGATTCCCGACGGTCGAATATATATGTACGTAGCTGCCAGACGGCGCACACGTATCTACGGGACTCGGGTAGGGAAACTTCGATCGGCGTCTCTCTCTCTCTCTTTCTCTCCCTCTCTCTCTCTCTCTCTCTCTCTCTCTCTCTCTCTCTCTGTACGTGTATACGCGTACGTCCTCTGTGTATCCTCGGCGTATCCTCTGCGTATACCCCTACGCGCGTACGCTAAACCACCCCAGAAAAACTGGGGTTTTTTCCACCTCGCACCACTGGAAGCTATCGCTAGTCTTATAATTTGACTCCTGGCACAAGATGAGCCCTGTGCGACGAGTCTAATGGATTCCTTTCTTCCACTTGATTAACGCCCAAAAATTCCGTGCTCGAAGCCTCGTAGCTTTCTTTTTGAGATGAATAATAGGCAAAACTTCCGTTTAGGAGAGCCACCTCCCCTTTCGGTCCGAGTGCATTTGACGCGTTTTCGCGCGCGGAACAACTTTTCCACGACACAAAATTGGCGGTCTCGCGGAGGAACAGAGATACTATTCAATCTTAACGATATTAAAAGCGCATGATCTGTATTGATATGTATGTGCGAACGTGCGCTTACTTTTCGTATGTTGGTCATGAAGGTCATGTTGTTTCTTGCACACGACACCATACCACACTGCACTACACTACACTAAACCACACCACGCTACACCACACAGCACCGCACCACACCTCACGACACCACGTCACAGTATTGTACTGTTACTGATAAGCATGAAAGTGTGGTGTGGTATGATGTGATGTGATGCGGTGTAGTTATGGTGTGATGTGATGTGGCGTGGCGTGGTGTGGTGCTGGTGGTTGCTGGTCGACGTAAAGCAAGAAGCAGCATTACACCTTCGTGTGACTTCGATACTATGAACGTAACAAGCCGCAACGAGAAAAACAACACACGAAAAGTAACCGTACCCTCGCACGCACACACAGATACAGACCATGCGTTTATAATATCTTTGAATAAATTGAATATCTCTGTTCCTCGACGAGACCGCCAATTTTGTCTCGTGGAAAAGTTGTTCCCCGTGCGAAAACGTGCCGAAGGCACTTGGTCCGCAAGCCATCGGAGGTGCCCCCTTAAGCGGAAGTTTTACCGAATAATAGCTCAAAAATCGCTGATTCGCATCTTCGTGGATTAAACGAGTTTGTCATCTCTTATTTTTGTTCTGCATCAAAATAGTCTGATTGAACGATTGAAATATGTCATACGGTTTTTAAGAGCAGTATCAACAATTTCTGGGTATTTTATTTAAGCCACAAGAATGTTAGCTACGAATTCCGAATCATTTTGAGTATTCGTAACCGAAATTATATGCGTTTCAACGTGAGAAGTCAGCTTTCTACGCGCCAATCGAATACGAAAAATACATCTCGGGCGGGTTGTAATACTAGAAACAGTTTCGGGTCGTGCGAGCTGAGGAAAAAAATGCTTTTTTCTCGTCTAGTGGTCTAGTGCACGCGGAGACGTGACTCCTGGCCATCGTACGCGCGAGGCGTCGCGACGTCCCCGGATTCTTGCAAGAGCTTCAGCGTCGCTTCGTCCGCCATTCTTTGGGGGTGCGAACGAATAATCGATATCGTATGGAACGAAGCTCGCAACAGTAGGCACCGTTGCTCTTTTGTTTTACTTGGAGACCGACGACGGACGTTGACTGACATTTTCGTAGGCGTAGTACCCACCGTCGCGGGAAGGGTCGTTCGCGCGCCGAAAGGGTCGGCGGTGGAGGAGAACCGGTCTCGTACGACTCCAAAACCTTCCGTCTGCTGTTCAGCTTTTACTAATCCTGCCGTGACCCCGTTTCGCCACCAGATCGATTTCGACCCCGAAAGCTCACGGGGTTATCGACTAACTTCATGCTACCCATAACAACGAGCCAACATCGCGACCTCTTCCTCTTTTTTCCCCACACTTCTTCTATCGTCTTCTCCCTGCTTTCTTGCTCGCGCGATATTTTTCTCCTGCTTATCCATTTTCCATGGTCGTGTGATTTTGGCTCTTCAGCTTTTTAGCGCCTTCTTCGTCGAGCTTTTACGCGCGGCGTGTAAATTCATCTCTCAATATCCAAAATCCAGTAAGGAGGCGCAGGAAAATGTAATAGAAATTTAAACGGTGGATTTTTATTCCACAGTTTACTCGAGCTTTATTTGGAAAGCTCATGGAAAACTCGTACAATTTACCCCTTAGATTTCTATTAGATCTTCATCTTTGGATTTTTTCGGTGATACCAATTTTTCCGCACCTAAAATTCTCCTCACTTTCAAATTCATGCGTATTCCACATTTTCGCTCCTTTTCGGATTTGCGCGCGCGACAATTTGACGCGCAATTCGAACGCGTGAACACATTTAGCAGCTGAGAATCGGTTCGCAGATTCCGTGGATTTTACACGTCCCATGACCAACCACCATCGCGAATGACGCTCGTAATTCCTAGTCGCGTTTCATGCGAGAAACGAAGAAAGGAAAGAACGTCGTTATTTCCTCTTCGATGAGCCGGATTTCATTTGAATATCCGAAAGGTTCGCGTCTATCTCTCTCCTTTCTTTACGCTCCTCTCCGTCTCTTTTCGGATACAGCGGAGGGAATTCCTCGCGGAAAACTAACAATACGATGGAAATTTCATTGCGAAACGCGGTACGGCGACGGGGCTCGATTGTCTTGAAAATATCTCGGAGAAATCCAATAAAATTCGACAGGATTCGCGATCGGTTTCCCATTCCGAGGCTATTCGCTTCCGTCCACCTTTCGTTTTCGTCTATTTCACGGATTCCATTCGATTTATTTCCATTTTCCATTCTCCAAATACAAACATCCTGATTCAGACGGCCGAAAAAGCTGTTTTTCCGGAATTTGCTCCAGATAGAAGAAAAAAAAATGATTCACCATCGCGAATTTTTCGCTTCCTTTTTTGTGCCTAAATATTAATACATACATTTTCCACGTGCATTCGTGCTCAAAGCTTCGTTATCCACGTGGAAATCTCAATGCTCGTCTGAAACACGAATTGCATTTTTTTTTTAATTTGAATAACTTTTTCCTTCTAGTCTTACCAACAGAAATCGAAAAAAGTACAAGATTTTATATTTTTAGCAAGTTTGGAAATAACCGTGGTATAAAAATTGCTGAGAAAAGCTTTTTAAATAATTTTTTTGGCCTAACTGGAGGAGAATTTAAATCTCTTCGCGAATCTTCGTTTTTAAGCGATTCGACGAACGAGTAAAATCTGACGAATCATTTTCTATTCGTAGCAACAATCGGAGTGGTTTTTGTCACGATGTTCTTCTCGGTATCCCTTCGATGAATTAAATCGTGATGGGATATTACATACGCGCCATTCGTGCTCGATTCGCTCGCTGCTCGGCTTATCTTCGCGTCGTACGTCACAGATGACTGTAGTTCCGTGTTTGCATCGTACAATTACAACAACCGCGACGACGGGACGCTACAGGTCGAAATAAAAACGATAAAAAGCCGCGCAGCTACCGACGACGACGCCCACGATTCGTCTTCCAGCTCTCGCTTCTCTCCTCTCTGGACCGAATTCGACACCAGGGAGTAATCCGGTTCTCGGTCCTCGATAATCGAAGATTTATCGAGGAATCGTCTATGAAAATAGTCCACGCCAATTTTTCAGACTACTCGAAGTCGAGGTTTTTCGGATTCACGATCAAACGCTACCTCGCTGCTTTCTCCCCCCGTCGAGAGGTGGAAAAAGCACCATTTTAGAAAATTCGTGACGCGCTTAAAAATCCGTTCTACTTATTCTACGGAACGCGCGAGTGTTTGTTCCGTTCGCAGTGAGCCGCGAGCCCACTTATCGCGATCTAATCTACTTTTGCCGAGGAAAAAATAGACCTGCTCGCTTTTCTTACGTCGGTTTCAAGTCCCACTTGAAATGGTGGAATATACGAGGAATTTTCGACGAATTGGAAACACTATATCGATACCTCGACTTTCGAAAACCCAAATCTCTCCCATCGCCTCGTAATTTTCAAGCTTCTCAAATCCGTCGAATCACTTTTCGTCGAAAAAAGTACAAAATTGCGACCAAAAAACGAAGCTTTGTAAAAGAAAAATTGAAACTTTTGGCAATACTTCATTTTTGCGGGAAATTCCAAAAAGTTGGAGTCTAATTATACGACCAAAATTTCTCGTCGAGACAAATATATCTGTTTGGCCGTAGAATTTGTGTTTCAATTTTGTCGTGTAACTCGTTTTTCTTCTAAAAACACCGTTTTTCGAATTGTTCTGCAAAAATAGCTCGCAGCGTGGATTTTGTTCTTTGTGCTGCTCGGAACTTCGCTAAAATGTGTTTTCTTCTGCGAAGTTTGGCGTGGAAATCGAATTCGCGTTTACGGTAGGAGATTCGCGAAAAATTCCGCGACGTACGACGAGTCGCGTCGAACTTTCCGCGCATCGCGACTTCTCACGTCGAAGTACTCGACCGCTCGCTGGAAGAAAAAAGAAGAAAAAAAACGGTGGAAAGGCATCCAACTTTGCGCTATTACCCGACACCAGCGAGCGCTGGATATCCGTGCGGTGATGCTGCCCTCGTTAGTTGGAAAGATGACTAGAGGTACCTTGGAATTTCATTACTCCCGAGCTAGACGGATGTTCATTTTCTTTATTTTATTTTTTTCATAGTTTTTTTTTTATTCCTCCCCTTTTCCCCTTTTTTCTCCACGAGATTCTCGATCCTCTTCACTTCACGCCCCTGCGATCGGTATTCTCCGAGAGAATCGCGTTTTTTCCGGGGAACTCCGACCAGATTATCGCGTCGTCTCCATTTCCATCCGAATTCCTATTTATAATTCCCGTCCGACGTCCGTTTCAATCTTATTTATAATATCTACGCCCGGACCAGATGTCATTTATGTGGCGTCGCGCGAACAAATCAACCGACGTTTCGAATCACTCTGCTCTAGTTTCGTCACGCCTCGTTCGTGGAACCTCGAATTCTTCTTGCTTCGCCTTCTTTTTCTCCCTCAGCCTTTTTTCACCCAACTCCAGGGAAAATCAAAGCCCCACCGAGATTCGGGTAAACAATTGGAACTGTCATAAACACGCAACACATTTTTCCCCCCAATCCCATCGAATCTACAAACCATCACGCCTGTTTCCACCGTCAAACGAGCACAGAGCATCGGATTGGCACAATTTTTTTTCCTTCGAAAATTTGGATTTCTTCAAGCAATTAGAAATTTTTGGAGGTTTTTACAGATATTCTTTTTTTTCAAGCACTTTTTAAAAATTTTCAAAGGCTTCCTCGGTGACGCGAGGCTCTGAAATTATTATCAGCGGCTGATATTGTTGTTATTGGCAGTTTGAACGTAGGAGAAAGTGTTTCGGGACGTAAACGTAGATACGGGTTGGATACATACGATTATCGAAATATCGAAGGCTCGGTGATGCTAAAACGGTAAATGTTGGCGCGATCCGCTTGAATTTTCGGTCTTTGAAGTCTGAAGATTAACGCGATCCGTCTGGAATTCCCGGTTCCCGGTTCTCCGTCGGGCTGAGACTTCCGATCTGAAAGTTTACGGAATAAATTGTTGTATACGTAACGCGAAATCCAACGAATCGATACCGCGTCGCGTCGCGACATACCGCATGAATAAATAGCGAATTGTACGCAATAAAAATGCCCCAACTATGCGAATAAATTCTGCGCAAACGTCGAAACTCGTTCGAACTCTCGAGTTGAAATCGATGCGAGTCCTCAGACGTCGAACCCGCACGTTCGTTCTTTGCTTTGGATTTTGCCGGTCCAAAATTAAATGACGAATTTGGAAAGCGTAAGCTACCGCAGATTAAATCCCCCTTCGGGAGATAATTACGCGACGTGGAAGGCGGAAGTTGGCCAAATTTTCCCCCACCATCTTCGTATCCGACGTCCACATTCGTTTTTTTTCTACACGCGAAATTTTCCAATATTTTTGTGTAAACTCGTCTCGTTTCTCTGTGTCGAAAAGTCATTTTCAAAAAAATAGGGAAGATGGTGAAAAAATTGGTTGGCTACGTTAGACGCGAGCCACCTTGTTTGGTGGAAGAGGCGCGCGCTGCTCGAATCGAAAAAGTAGAGCGAGCAGCATTCGTACTGCCCACAATCGACTCGATTATCCTACCTGCGGGCAATCGCAGAGGCTCGAAGACGCTCGACGGGCTTGTCGAGAGCCAGAAGATCGTACACCCCGAGGTTTTTGCCTAGATTCCTAATTTTTTTCTCACCTTGCCAGAAACGCGCTGCACAGTACAGTAGCGCCGCTGACAATGAGCCTCGCGCGCCTCTCACCTCCGATAACTCCGCGCGTACACCGCGCGACGAAGAGAGAGCGAGCGGAACGGAGCGAGAGGCAAGAACCGCGTTTTTTCGTTCCCCGTTTTTTGCCTCTCTTTTTTCCCCGTTTCCAAACGAGAAACTATCGGGCCAACGGAGGGCGGAAGGGAGAGTCGGGGGACCGTGATCGCGCGCGCGCGCGTGTGCGTGCGCGTGTGCGTCGTGCCGCGGCATAGGTCGGTCAGGAAATCAAGAACGCGAACAAAGAGTGACCGTGGGTGAGGGAGAGAGCGGATGTGGCGGTCGGCTCGGCTCGACGCTGCTGCGCGCGGCAGACGTTACGTCACACGAGACTCGAGTAATCCGAGGCGAGGAAAAGTTTGAAAATACATTGAACTCGTTATTATTAAAATGGCTCGGCGACGAGCGCCGAATGAAATCGAGTCGCTCTCGTCTCCTAAGTCCCCCAAGAAATCGAAAATCATCCCGTCCCGTAATGTCCTTCCGAAAAACGACGATCCTTCGCACGATCCTCCTGAAATTTCCTGAACAAAAAAAAACTCACGAGCAAATAGATTATCTATCTATCTAGCCATCTATCTATCTATCCATCTATCTATCCATCTATCTATCTATCTATCTATTTATTTATTTATTTATTTATTTATTTATCTATTTATTTATTTATTTGTTTGTTTTTTTATTTGTTTATCTATTTGTTTATTTGTTTATTTATTTATTTATCTATTTATTTATTTATTTGTTGGTTTTTTTGTTTGTTTATTTGTTTATTTGTTTATTTATCTATTTTCTTGACCGGTAATTTCGGGAATGAAGACATTTGTTCGAGTATATCTGGTAAAAAACGAGTTCTCTATGATTATATTATCTTCATCCTTTTCGAAAATGATTTGGCGTTGCGAAGGATTGATTTCTCATTAAATTGAATGCTGTTTTTTTCTCCGCATTTCAAATCGCGTCTCGTCGAGGATGAACTTGGCGTTTTTTTGTTGTCTCTGTATTTTTGTTTCGTTGCTTTCACGTTCGCCGATCGTCGCCGAAAACGCTGCTCGTTTTGCATACGTATCCCTCGGCGCGCGATCCGCCGTTCGCCGACGGTGGACCCGATCGTCTTTCACTATTTCTGTATTTCCATTCGTTCTATTCCCGTTATTACGTCACTCGCTATGCTCGTCGCTGTAGTCATCGAATTAATGCGCGTTCAAATTTACATTCGGTACGCGTACCGCACGAGGGCACTCCAACTGCTGCGAGAGCGCTCGCGTCGACTAGCCTGCGACTCCGATCCGCGATAAATCTCACACGAGCGTGACGACGCTCTTTCTCTCCCCCTTTCTCACACGAGCACGCGAGAACGTGCGTTTATACGGGACTTCGCTCTCTCTCTCTCTCTCTCGACGCCATTACATCGGTGTATTGCCACCTGCTGCAACGGATCTCCGTCTCTCTGTCCGGCTCTCCGCGTTCCCTTCGCCCCCGAGACCAATTTGCTACCCTCGAGGCGATCGGAAACCGATACGCTCGTGTACCTTCATTTTTCGACCCGTTCCTCCCGCATTTTGTCGCGCGTAGCGTTTTTCTCTACGAATCACGTGGCGTCGTCGAGGATCTACGCGATCGTTCGTGTCGATTTTTTAAAAATTATGCCTAGAGGTTAGGAAAAACGCGCCAGGTACGCGGAATGGTTATCTTCGTTGGTGACCTTCGATTTATCCAAAAATCGAGATACGAGAGCAGTTTTTTCTTCGACGTCGCGATAAATTGGAGAGCATACGACGCGGAGTAATCTAAATGTTCGTTTGGAGTCGTTTTTATTAATATTGATACGACGACGGCGGGGGGATCGTCGCGACGGTGCGACGCGCGATGGGGGGACGTCGGTTGGGACGGAGGAGGAAAAAGGAGGGCGAAGGGAGAAGAACGATTCCGTCGCTCGTACGGATCGATTAATTTTAACGACCGTATTCTCAAGTTGGGGAGCGGAACACGTTGATACGGGAGAACGAACGGCGGAATGGTTCGTGGATTGTCTCTGCAATTATTCCGCGGAATTCGAGGAGCTCGGTTTCGCGAGGGGCGCGGAGGACTCGGATCGCGCGGCGTGGAATGGCATCGAGTCGCGCGGCGGAGGGATGCCGCGAGATCGGAGAGGGCGCGAAGAAGTCGCCGGTATCCTTGCCAACGGGGAGGCTGCGCGACCCCTGTTTTTGACGCTATTCGACTTTTTCGCCTACCTTTACTCACGCACCAACACGCGAGAACAGAGTTTACCTACTTTTTCCGAGACGATCGGGAAACGTGAAAAAACGAACGGAAAAAACCTGTTGTCACGGCTCCTACGAGTAGATTGCAAAAATCCGGAGTGAATTTTCACTCCCATCGCTCGGAGTTGCGGAGGAAAAATAAGAAACACTCCGCGAGGAAAACAACTGTGCGTAATTTGTTTTTTATATTTTCTTAGTTCGCGGAGTTATTTGTTAACAATGATAGAAGAAACTGTCTTTGTCAACTCGGCCATCTATTTCCTATTCGAAGTTTCGAGAAGACCTGAAAACTTTCAGGAAAACTTTTTCGGGATTTTGTTTCAGATTTTCGCGGCAGTCTTCGAAAATTCACCGTTTTTTGAAGAATTTTCGTGCATAAAATTTGTGTCTTTTCTCAGCTTCCCGTTGAAACTATTTCCCGATTTTTCAAACCAATTTTTGAGACTGTTTCACCTTGAAAATATGAAAATTTCTATTAAAATGTTTCCATGTCTTTGATTTCCATGGAGAAGATTGAAAATAGTCTTTATAGGTATACAGTTGACCAACAAAAAAAAGAAGAAAATAGAGATTCAATTCTTTCATGCAGAAAAGATTGTATTTTATGAATTAAACTTCGTACTCAAATTTCACATTAGAGAATATCCGCTCCGCATTCGTTCCGAAATTTTTTGCAGCGTGGAACTGTATTTGGCTGTGCGTGTTGGCTGGCAATCGGTGAACGGTTGTTTAACGCCCGTTCGGTAGAGAAATTGTTCTGTTCAGACGATAATCGGGTCGAGCTAATTTCCATATCGCAGTCGCGACGCCGTCGGAGGAAGCGCGATTCGCTCCGATGCAGAAGCGCCGCGTTTCCGTTCCCAGGACCCGGATCGTCTTTCCGTCCCGTCGTTTGACCCGGAGAATTGCATTTCGGTCGGCGATCGTCGATGCCGATCGAGCCGCGTCGGAAGAATCTTCGACGACTCGGGCGGACCCGCGTCTGCCCGCGGCCAGAGAAACCGATCGCGAAGCTCCGAGTACGATGCGAATGTTTTTTGGAACAGCTCGCCGCGACGCGCGAGAAATCGCGAACGACGGGGAACCGAGTCGGCGCGGCTGCAACTCTCGGCGACCTCTATCAAGCTAGAAACACCACATGATCGAATCGAATTCTGCGATATCTGAGAATTAAGTGCTAATTAAATGCTCCACGAAAATCCATCGCCCGAATTAGGTGCTCCACCCCTTCGATTTTTTTTCTACGTCCGTTGGATGTCGAGAAATCCCGAAAACACGAGGAAGACCCATCGCAAAATCATGCAAAATTGATGTTTTTGCGATTCTCGTTGTGTTCTGGCCGTCGGACAGCATCGGGACCATGCCCAATGGATCCAAGTCGACCCTTGCGGATCCCAAACAGTACCTGATCTCATATCTATGTCCGCTGGATGTCGAGAAATCCGAGGAAAACACGAGGAAGACCCATCGCAAAATCATGCAAAATCGATGTTTTTGCGATTCTCGATGTGTTCTGGTCGTCGGACAGCATCGGGACCATGCCCAATGGATCCAAGTCGACCCTTGCGGATCCCAAACAGTACCTGATCTTATATCTATGTCCGCTGGATGTCGAGAAATCCGAGGAAAACACGAGGAAGACCCATCGCAAAATCATGCAAAATCGATGTTTTTGCGATTCTCGATGTGTTCTGGTCGTCGAACAGCATCGGGACCATGCCCAATGGATCCAAGTCGACCCTTGCGGATCCCAAACAGTACCTGATCTCATATCTATGTCCGCTGGATGTCGAGAAATCCGAGGAAAACACGAGGAAGACCCATCGCAAAATCATGCAAAATCGATGTTTTTGCGATTCTCGATGTGTTCTGGTCGTCGGACAGCATCGGGACCATGCCCAATGGATCCAAGTCGACCCTTGCGGATCCCAAACAGTACCTGATCTCATATCTATGTCCGCTGGATGTCGAGAAATCCGAGGAAAACACGAGGAAGACCCATCGCAAAATCATGCAAAATCGATGTTTTTGCGATTCTCGATGTGTTCTGGTCGTCGGACAGCATCGGGACCATGCCCAATGGATCCAAGTCGACCCTTGCGGATCCCAAACAGTACCTGATCTCATATCTATGTCCGCTGGATGTCGAGAAATCCGAGGAAAACACGAGGAAGACCCATCGCAAAATCATGCAAAATCGATGTTTTTGCGATTCTCGATGTGTTCTGGTCGTCGGACAGCATCGGGACCATGCCCAATGGATCCAAGTCGACCCTTGCAGATCCCAAACAGTACCTGATCTCATATCTATGTCCGCTGGATGTCGAGAAATCCGAGGAAAACACGAGGAAGACCCATCGCAAAATCATGCAAAATCGATGTTTTTGCGATTCTCGATGTGTTCTGGTCGTCGGACAGCATCGGGGCCATGCCCAATGGATCCAAGTCGACCCTTGCGGATCCCAAACAGTACCTGATCTCATATCTATGTCCGCTGGATGTCGAGAAATCCGAGGAAAACACGAGGAAGACCCATCGCAAAATCATGCAAAATCGATGTTTTTGCGATTCTCGATGTGTTCTGGTCGTCGGACAGCATCGGGACCATGCCCAATGGATCCAAGTCGACCCTTGCGGATCCCAAACAGTACCTGATCTCATATCTATGTCCGCTGGATGTCGAGAAATCCGAGGAAAACACGAGGAAGACCCATCGCAAAATCATGCAAAATCGATGTTTTTGCGATTCTCGATGTGTTCTGGTCGTCGGACAGCATCGGGACCATGCCCAATGGATCCAAGTCGACCCTTGCAGATCCCAAACAGTACCTGATCTCATATCTATGTCCGCTGGATGTCGAGAAATCCGAGGAAAACACGAGGAAGACCCATCGCAAAATCATGCAAAATCGATGTTTTTGCGATTCTCGATGTGTTCTGGTCGTCGGACAGCATCGGGGCCATGCCCAATGGATCCAAGTCGACCCTTGCGGATCCCAAACAGTACCTGATCTCATATCTATGTCCGCTGGATGTCGAGAAATCCGAGGAAAACACGAGGAAGACCCATCGCAAAATCATGCAAAATCGATGTTTTTGCGATTCTCGATGTGTTCTGGTCGTCGGACAGCATCGGGACCATGCCCAATGGATCCAAGTCGACCCTTGCGGATCCCAAACAGTACCTGATCTCATATCTATGTCCGCTGGATGTCGAGAAATCCGAGGAAAACACGAGGAAGACGCATCGCAAAATCATGCAAAATCGATGTTTTTGCGATTCTCGATGTGTTCTGGTCGTCGGACAGCATCGGGACCATGCCCAATGGATCCAAGTCGACCCTTGCGGATCCCAAACAGTACCTGATCTTATATCTATGTCCGCTGGATGTCGAGAAATCCGAGGAAAACGCGAGGAAGACCCATCGTAAAATCATGCAAAATCGATGTTTTTGCGATTCTCGATGTGTTCTGGTCGTCGGACAGCATCGGGACCATGCCCAATGGATCCAAGTCGACCCTTGCGGATTCCAAATAGTACCTGATCGGGAGCCGGAGCCCAAGGTCAGCCGCCGCGAGCTCACGGCTCGGGCGATCGGGATGCGGCGAACCGTCGCGGCAGAAACCTGCGATCACGCGCGGACCACGATCCGGCAAACCAACTCCGACGACTCGGGGGAGGCCGGAAATTAAACGTTTCGTCGACCTAAAAATGTATCTCGGTCCGTGATTCGTCCTCTGTTCTCCCGCAGCATCGCGCCGAGAAAATCAAGCCTGGCGAAAGGAATAAGAGCCGAGATCGCTTTCGGCTCGAAGATAGCAGCGGTACCAATTTATACCGCATTTACGCCCGCTTCCCTCCTCTTTCCCCTCCACACAGGCGCGCGGGGACTTGACCCATCGGCCACGAAAGAGGGTGCTGCCTCGGCACACCACCAGACCCAGGATGACAGAGTAAATTCGTTCGTATTATCCTCGACGCGGAGAGGGTCGTTCCTAGGAGGCGAGGCACAGTGAGAGGCCAATTTTCGATCATTTCCAGACCATTTCCTATTCGGAGATGACTTTCGCGGCTAAATGGTTCGTCCTTCGTAATTTCGAGGCGCGTCACGCGCCCCGGACGGGGTACGTGCTACGTAGTGGGACAAATGTCCGAAGTATCGCTTACCACCGCGAGCCTTGAACGTCGCTTCGGATTACACCGTTTCTTCGATGCGGGCGCACCGGAGAGGCAGGCAGCCGTGAGAAGGCGAGCGATATCCGTTGCGTCGCGCTCGCCTCGACGACCTCGCCTTTTTAGTTCGTTTCGCTCTTACGAACACCTCCGTCGGCGAACGTGGGCCGACGCGCACCTGCGACGACGACGACGACGACTGCGGGCGAGATTAATTCGGCAGAATTTCCGAACGGCTCGATTACCGCGCGCAGCGGTGCAGCGGCGAGATCAGCGGGGCGAGATCGGACCTCGGGAGAGGAACGGATGCCGAGTCGCGCGTTGTTGATGGGAACTCGTTGTTCCCTGATCAAATCACTCGTTCATTCCCGACAGCGAGGTAGCGAGAGAGAGAACCGTGCACGGCGAATCGCCGATAAAACTAGGTGAGAAGTGGTTCTCGGGAGAACGACCACCGCGTACGTATACGGTTGACAAAACGAAGGGAACGAAAACGACGATACTCGCTTGCTGAAAAAAATTCCCAGGACCAGGGAAAAATGTTAACTCAGAGAAATTTTATCATTTCAAACAACTTTCCCGTATATTCGGCATGTGCCCTTTATGCTAGTACCGTCATCGATATCGTTGAATGCTGTTAGCAAATCATTTGATTTGATTGTCTTATCGAGATTGTGCAGACGAGTTTTACGAGTTACCGCGAGCAAACGAGTAACACGTACCAAAATTCGATAGGCTCACGAGAGAGGTAATAATATAAAAAGATAAGGCACGGGGAGAGACGAGTAACGTGGAGATATATTTCGCGGGGAGGGACGAAATGCACGCGGAGGAGAGCAGACGGATGATAAACGCCCGGACAAGGCGAGTGTGTTTCGCACAGAATGTGAGAATCGTGTTATTGAGAACGTGAGAAAAGCACGCGGGTGCACGGAAAGCGAGAAAAACACGCGTGAAACGAGAACTGCGCGCGTAATCTAACGAGAACGCGGAGAGGTGGCGGCAGCGCGCGGACGTTGATGGACGAGGCGACTGTTACGGGTCTCGAATTGAAAAATGGTGTTTGGTCTTATGTAAATGGACTCGAGACATGCGGGAGCAAGATGCTTCGGAGGTGGGAAACAACGCGAAAAGAGTCGCGATTCCGGGCGACGCGTTTCGCCGTTTTGGGTTGCTACTTCGTCGCGCGTTGCCTACGCGCGGCGCGACGTCCTTCGAGTCGCGGACGGAAAGCAGTTGACCGCAAATTCGAACGAGCGTGCAGTTATGCAATTTCCTGCTTCTAACTGTTTCAAAGCGTCGGGGCCGTGACGCAAGAATCGTACCGATGACGATCGGCCTACGGATCTTCGTCTCGCTAATTTCTCATCTCTGACGTCACGATTCAAAATTCGTCGCCGCTGCGACAAAAATGTGGATATTGGCGAGCTCGCGCTGGGTCAATTTGACCCTGCCCAGCTTTTGACCGTCTGTAACTTCGGGTCTACCGAAACTTTTCGCTGAAAAGAGTGCAAACGCATAATTCGAACGATGTTGAAGTATTAGTTTTGTGCTTCGTCGCGGATTCGAGCGGCGAGAAAAATTGGGAATGGGAAACTGGCGTCGAGTAAAAGTATCCTCGTGATTTTTCACGCTGCGACGATATTGTCGAGCGAACAAACGCCGGTATTATTCGTCCGGCTATGTAAATAATTCAGCGTACAATTACGCAAATGGCGCACACGCGGACACCGAGGCGAGAGGAGAGGGAAGCGTTTGTCGAGTGGGTACTCCGGCGACGAGTATTTCATCGCGTGGTAGTTTTCATTTGCTTGTTAATGACGTGAACGAATGAGCGATGATTTCACCGCGGCGTTCGGGTCGCGCGAAAAATACCGATAATGATTGCAATTATCGCGGCGCGACGAAACGGCGGGAAACGAAGTCCAAGGAATCGCGCTGGCCACGCGCGTGTCCCGTTTATTTACGCGCGCAAGGAGATTCGATGAGGAAAATCGCACGCTCCTTTTTCCTCGCCTTACCTATCGCCGTTTCATATTCTACGTCACGTTTCGCAATTGTCGGTCCCTCGCGGATGTTTCTTACCGAGCCACGCGTCGTGCTTTTCACGCTGCTTTTCACTGCCTCTCACAAAAGCTCGAGATGAGCTCGATATCTCGCTCGTAATTGCATGCCTCGCACCCCACGACCTCGCGCCGCTCGTTTTCCTCCCTCGTGGAAATATCGACGCTGCGAAATCTTTTTTTCTTGCTACCCCAGTTTTCCTACGATTTTCATCTACGATACTCCCGACTCGCGAAGCGCTTCTCGCATTTCTCCTGCCTCGGATCAACGCTCTTCCAAAAACTGACCCTCCAAACACTCGTTCTCTGAAAACAGCCCAGACGCAGCTCAAATAAACGTGCAATTTTGCGCAACGAATTAAGAAGAAACAGACATGGAAAATGTAGCTGGTTTCCTCTGATAATTTATGCCATCGGAGCTTACTAGATTCGATAAATCTTCCTGAGCCCGCTTTTGGCCGTCAAATTTGTCGTTCATCAAAACTTCGCTCACTGTAAATCGTTATTTTCGTCGACTGTTTTTGTCAAATTTGGATTAGAATCTTAGATTATTTAATCGTGGGAATTTTACATCGAAGGCTCCTGATATTAATGGAATTTTTCGATTTCCAAATCCCCTCCAATTATAGTGTAGTAACACGGGAAAAAAATATTAAGACAGCATCGGATGTAACAATTGTATTAGGTACAAATTTGTTCACCCTTGATCAATCATCCAACAGAACTCGATTCTTCGCCAATGATTATGCTAAACGAGAAATTAGAAATTTATACGTACGAATTCTCCAACCTGTACGCTTCGTCCAATTTGGAATTCCCGTGATTTCGCTGAATTTCTCGCGAAAAAACATCGATTCGAATTAGCGTGCCGAGATCCTTCGTATGTAATTCGTTTAAGCGACTTGAGCTAGACAGTAAAAAAAATTCCGCCAACTTTGACGCAAAAATTTGAGCCAACGATGATTTTTTTTTACACAAAGTAGCACAACGTGTTACTTTGGTAGCAAGTAACATTTTTGTGCGTTGAAAAGCGGACTGTGAGAACAACACTACACAGCACGCTGAAACGTTGAATATTCTGCACAATAATTTGCACAGCTTACGCAACGACGAGCATTTTTTACCGGATGGGAGTCGAGTAAGTTTTGGACGTAGATTGAACCGGTGCGATTTTTGCTCGAGTCTGAAACACGCGGTGCGATTGAAAACCCGTTGGAACCGCGCGGCTGACAACTATGAACGAGCCAATCTTCGGTCAAAGGTCTGAGGAGGAACGACGGTGACATCTGATCCTCGTAACCATCCTCGGATCGATTTTATGCGGTATTGGACACGGACTTCTGTCTCTGTGGCATTATTACTCGGCTGTCATGGCTAAGCGACAGGTGGCAATGGCTCCGGTCTCTCGGAATTTTTTACGGCAATCTCGCCGAAAGAGACGTCGATCGCGCGCGCGAGATAAAATTTGTCGAATGATCCTAGTTTTATTCCCCGCTCAGAGTCCACCCGAAACGGACGGCAGAACAGCCACGAAAAGTTTCATGCTCGATCTCGTATAACCGCTAATAACCGACGCTCAAAAGCCTTATTATTTTTTTTTCTTCGCGTTTTTTTTTTTGTTCAACAGCAGTGTGTACAAATTTCCAACAAAATGTTTTCACGTCTCGCAGTTTCCTACTTTCACCAGATTTGCTATTTTTTTTTTTAAGCATGACGTTTTTTTTGGATATATTCGCGATTTTGCCCAATATCGATGAACGGCGGATGAGAGAATTAATACGAGCGGGAAAAAATGTCGGTTTCTTAGCGAATTTGGTAGCGCAGCTACAGGAAAAATTTCGGTGGAAAACGAGAAAAAGACGGGGAAGAAAAAAAAATGATAAGCACGTTTCACGCGAATGGCGTCCGCGCGCGTCGATGCTTCGCAGAGCAGCTGATCAAACATCGTTCACGGCTCGCGACGCGCGCCACACAGAGGAGAGCATTATCGTTAATCTATGTGTGCCGACGAACCTACTTCACTACTTTCCTCGGCTATATAACACGGATCTTTTTGTCTTCTTTGCTGCCAGCGACACGCGGAAATAGCACCGTTTTCTTCGCCTCCTCGCGCGCGTCTGCGGCGTTCTCCTCTCCGCCGAGTCGCGAGAAACGTATCGGCATCGGCATCTCGTTGGGAAAATATTTGCGAAGGGATCTCCTTATCCTCGCGTGAAAATATCCTCGTCTCGACGAACAAAGGAAGAAGAGACTTGAAAAAGGGCTGCTTCTCCCGTTTTCTTTCGCCTCCCAAGCACCGTTTCTCCATTGTTTCCCTCAAAAATCTGCCCCGCTTTCGAATCCTCCTTGCCAATTGCGATCGCAATAAAAAAGATAGCCACGCTCCGGATAAGTGCTTCGATATTCACTTTAGCGAGCAAATTTACCGGCCCCAGTCCCAAACTTGTGCCCTCGCGGGTAGTTCTTCTAGATTCACCGCGTAGTTTTGGTGAAAAGAGACGAAATAGCAAAAATAAATAAAACTCCGACATCCAAAATTCAATTTTTGGCTTCGCACCAATTTTTTTTTTTGCGCTGATATTTCTCATAATTTCGGAGGAAACGCAGCACAATTTTCCACACAGAAGTGACAATTTTTTTAAATAAGTTCCAGTTAATTTCTGTTGACTGATTACGTATTAAATCACTTTTCATTTATTAAATTCGTAAACAGTGTTTCTCCGCGGTTTTTCTTCGCGCAGCTCTGTTTTCTATCTCTTCCCTTCTTTGTCCCACTTCGCGCGTTCTTCCTTCGGCGAAGAATGTATGAAAAAAAAAAAATTCTGAAACTTTTGGCAGCATCCGACTAAACGCTCATCTTTTCCGTTTGCTTTTTGTTTCAGGTGAGTTTTATCGCTATGGTTACGATATGGTAGGGTCTCTCCGCGCCGAGAGTCGCGAGACGAAACGGTGAGTTTAATCTCTCGGCTAATTTCACCGCGGAAATGATCTGGCACTCGCGGCTAGCGCCTTTTATATAAGGTAAAATCGAGCAAACAGCGAAGGAGCGAGCCGACACGGTGGAAATTTACGTCCGGAAATGTGGCCCAATATACATGAAATTAGCCGCAGAATCTGAGACACGAGATCTTTATCAAATTTTTCATCGAATTTATTCCTTTACCATGAAAAAAAAAAATCATTCTCGTTTTGTCTCCAATTTTCTGTGTCACATTTTTTTGCTAGTCTGCAATTTTTTTCTTCCAAATACGTTTTTCGTGATCCAACTTCTTCGGGGATTTGTGAAATGTTGAATTGTTTTTGGCGGTGGGAGCGACATTTTTGTCTCCCTGGGCGAAACTCCTCGGGTATCGACGAAAAGAGACGGCGAGGACGCCGCCGCGCGAGTTATTCGGAGTCCGGCCACGTAGCCGCCGTTTGTCGATCGTACCGCAATAATTCCTTATTGCTCCTTCTACCCAGCCTCGCCCCGAACTTATCCCCGGATCTACCTCCAAGTTCGCCCCCGCCCTCGCCATCTTCCTCTCCTTTCGCCAAACTCTCGCGGTTTCGCAGTTATCCTTCGCGCCAACGCGGAACGAAATCGCAATTATAAAACCGACTCGCCGCTGAATCCGACTCCTTCCAGTTCCGAAAGTCCGATCGTTGCGGGAACGTCGATGGACACGAGCTCTCGGGTCTACTCCGTTCTGAATTTCATGAGACTGTCGGAACGAGACTTTCGTATTTTTAATAATTCGACGACGCGGAAATAACGAGGACACCTCGCGGATCTCGCGAACTTGTCCGCGCGGAGGGACGGGGCGGTTCGGCGAAGTCGTAACAATTTGTTCTGATATTCGGAGTAAAAGTTTAATATCAGAGGGCGGAGGGGGCTCGCCGCTGTTTCGCGCAGCCTTCAGCCCCGTCACCGGTTTATCGCTACCGCCACCACCCTTTATCCTTCTTTCCTCCCTCGCACGTTGTACGAACGTTCTCGGCGCCGGATGCTTAGCTGGTGACCCGGCAGCTCTGTTATTTTCCTTGCAAGGATTCCAGGCCGCTGGAAACCCTCCTGAAATGCGTCACGCGTGCCTCGTAACTCGTCGCATTTAAGTAAGAAGTAAGTCTTGGTAGCGAAATCCTCCTTCTTCCTTCGCCGCCCGCGAGCTTTTCTCTTTCCTCGCCAAGGCAAGAAACGAAAGCTGCGAAGGCCGTGGCCGCAGCTTGCAAGCTCGGCTGCCACGCGCACCATCGACGAACGCACCGCGAAGCGAGAAATGGTACTTGCAAAAGCGATTTTCCCCAACCTCGAACAGTTGCGAGGAGTTGAAAAAAGGTGTTTTTCTAATTTTCTTTTCTTTTTTCAAATGGGTGTAGATTTTTACATTTTTTCCAATTCACAGTCAAGTCTATCTTTTGTAATTATTTCACTAGGAAATATTCACAAACGACGGAGGTACCGTAAGTCGTGCGAAAAAGCTCCCTCGCGGTGACGAGTGCTGCTGGGAAACGAATCATTTGAAACGAAGAAACCAGATGGATTTAGTGTTTGTACCGTATTATCTGCTCGGTTTATCGGTGGACATGCAGAAATATTCGTGCGACTATTACTACATTCGTGTCGCTTCGAGGGGAAATTGTTGGTTACGTAGGCACTTTTATGACCAGGTTACTTTCGTATTCCGTGTCTCGTATTATTCTACCGAGTTTACGAAGGAGAGAAACAAAATTGGCAGACTTTGCGGGGTGCGGGCGCCTCCATCGTTGGCATAGCAAATCTGGGTTGTATTCCGGTCATGTAGCCGTTCGCCCCATCCCACGCTCCCCGGCGGCCACGGCACCTCGGCAGCGGTCGAGGCTGAAGGTATTAATTGGCTTACGAGGCAACGCTCATTAGCACTTTGCGCGCGAAGTACCGCGAAGATGGAGAAGCAATGGGCGACCTAATCCACGCCGCGTTTCATAAAGGCTCCGTGCGAGGCGGGGTGTAGGTGCGCTTAAGTTCGACCCGCGGTCGCCGAGGCAGCGAGCATCGGATCGCGTATGCACGACGGGACGTTGCATTTATCATCGGTAGTTCGTCGAGAATGGGATCTCCGGCTCGTAACTCGAGGCTTTCGCGAAAGGCGCTCGCGATAGCACAATAGCCGAACCACGAGCCCTCTTTAATTACCAATAACAAACAACCAATCGACCCGCAGGAGCGCGAGGGAGAGGGCGCCAGTGTTCCGTCAGGATGGAAGTCCTCTACAACGTAGGAAACTACCGAGATCCGGTCTTCCAGTCAACACCGGGACTCCGACACTCGTAGAGGACCGCGAGAACACAATGGGGAATTGTCTAGACCTCCTTCCACTTTTCGTACGCCCGCTACGCAGACAATGTTGCTCGATAAGGCATTGTTACATGTTGTACAATCTCCGTTCTTCTCGCCTATATTACTCTATCGCTGCTATTCCTCTCCTCGCTATCAGGGACCCGATCCCCCGTTTGCCGTTCGCGTTTCGTACCTTCTCTCCCCGATTCCGACTGCCCCCCCCCCCGTTCCGTGTCCTCCCGCGAAATGAAGATCAATCGCGGAATAACTTGCTCCTTTCCGATCTCGTTAGTCGCGGGTACTTTCCAGGCCTCTTCGAAAGCTCAACCCAGCAACCTGCCGCGAATCATCCTTGATCGAATCGCGAGGGGACGAGGCCAACGAGCGTACGGTACTTGTTTCTCGATTATAAGCGGGACCAGCGGTTCGCCGAAAGAACCGGACAGCTGTCCGTCGCGGAGACCGGATACCAACGACGATAGCGGCCGGCTCACCTTGAAGTTGGCTTCAGCTCCGTCCTCCTCGGAATGGCGGTCCAAACCAGACGGTATAACCAGACGCCGGCGAGAGAGCGTCTTAACCGCGAGACTCGCTCCCTTGCCCTCCTCTCTCCATCCCCCAGAGAACGGATCTCTCCTTCTCGTTTCGCGGATAACTCTTCTCGTTTCTTTTGCCGGTTCTTCCGATTGCCTAACGCCCGAACGCGTAGCGCGTAGGTGTGCGTTGCCCTCGCGAACAGTTTCATCCTCCTACCCCTCTCCGCGTGTAGACGGGCCCCGTCTACGATGCCACGCCGCTCGGTGCCCGACATCCCCCCGACCACGTTTCGGTATCTCCGACTACGTTGCTCCCTCGAATGCCTCCTTCGCGACCGTCCTTCCGAATGTTCTCCCGGAATGTTCTCATTCCGTTGAGAGACTCGTTTTCTACGGACTGCGTAATTCTGCGAGATGTAGAGATAGCGATAGAGACGGGGAACGAGAAAGAGAGCGAGAGCGAGAGAGAATAGCCACGCGAACGATGCGCGGGTGCGGATAGGTAGGTAATTCCCCGGGCTGAAGTTGGCTGCGCGTCGCTCTGCGGTCCGAGTCAAAGTTTCCCCTCGGGAGTGTGAGCAGGGAGCATTAGCACAATTAGGCCGATGACTTTGCGGAGCGAGACTCTGCAAACACCCTGCATATTTAACATACTTTTCTTGCTGGCTGCTCGTCCGCAGCAGAGACCCTTAGGAGAGGATGCCGGGCGTATATACCTACGCGTACCTCGCTCTCCTCCATCTCTACCAACGTACACTTGACCGTCCTTCGCACGATTCTCCGCCGTTACGACGACGTCCCTCGACCCCGACTTCCGCGTATATTTCCACCCGTCGCGACGCCGGCGGGGGGACAGTCGATCGAATATTCAGAGGGTAGCCTCCATTCTTCTCAATTAGACCAAGAAGGGATTTCATCAATCGAATCTTTGCTCTTTTCTTTCTCCCGATTCAATTCGCGTTCGAAACCTCGAGCGAAACCGCCCCAGCCCCTCGCCGAACTCGAAACTCCAAGCGGAGAAGCCAAATATATTTCCAAATCTCTCCACCCAAATGTACTCTCGCTCTTCCGGTCGGAGCCGCTCCCCGCATCCCTAAGATCGTACACCGCGGAACGCGCGGACAACTCGAGGACGACTGATCTCGAGCGGGCAACGAGAGACGAGTATCGGTCGACCCCAACGGAGGTAAATCGAATGGATAATTATTAGAGGGCAACTTTAGAAGTCGTCCACCGATCGATCGGACCACCTCCGTGGATCGAGTTATCCCAAAGGCGGATTGAAACTTAAATTGAACCTTTGTCACCTGGAACGTGCGTTTACCGCTGGAAACTCGATGACTCCGCCTCGACAATTAACCCAGCACTCGTGTATCTATCTATTCATACCGTTCCACAACTTCACGGATGAATTCCGAAACCAGCCTCCCAAACCCGCGAGCCTCGAATCACGCCGCGCGACGCTCTTTGTCGTAGTCGTCGTCTTCGCATTTCGGCAGCCTCCAGGGTCTTCTTCTCCTTGGAAACACGGCGAGCATTGCTAATCGGCGAAGAAAAAATGTGGATCTTCCAAATCTCCGCAGTTCGATGCAAAGACCACGGACTACATAGTCGACGCTGCAGCGATGGTTATTCGCGGAACGATGTTATTCCACGGTATTGAACCGCACTTGCGCAATTGTGTCAAAACCAACGAGACTTGGTTCTTCGTGCGCAGCTTAATTGTCGTGACGAGACTAGAGCGCGGTGTATTTGCGTAGACCGCGCTACGGTTGCCCGATCGTCTTCTTCTACGTGCCTCGCTGTGGCTTCGACGCACGTGGCGATCGAGGGTGCATCTTATCTCGAGGCAGATGCGCGCACCCCATCGACGTGTCTCGATCTCTCTCTCTCTCTCTCTCTCTCTCTCTCTCTCTCTCTCTCTCTCTCTCTCTCTCTCTCTCTCCCCGTCACTCTCGTACACTCTCTTCCAGTCTTTCCGTTCTCTCTCGACTCCCGAACCACCCACCACCGCAGCGCCACGTTTTATCAATTTTACCCCGTCACAAACCCCGCGCCGCGACCGGTTCTCCACTTCGCCTTGTGACGAGAGACAGTCTAGACAGTGATTGAAAGCTTTGGCCTAAAGCCACACGGTCTGGCCCGAATCTATATTATCCTATAGCATACGCCCGCGTTAAATTTGCGAAGAGGTAATTCCCTCCGAGAATCAAAATGACGTCGGACGATTTATATTTGCGAGTTGCAAAGAACGATCCCGACATTAACACCTCGCGGGAGTAAATTCACGAAAAGCAATCTTGCGGGAACTCCTCGCGATCGCGTCTTCGGTGCTGCATCCACCATGTAAGTCTCCATGTTCCCAGACACCGGTATACCAGCGTCCGGTATACCGACGCAGCTCTTGCGAGGTATCGACGATTGCTCCGTGGAATTCGCGTGGAATATTCGTTTGACCCGTAAACAAGCATCCCTGGATGGGAGATTTCTTTCGCGGAGAGAAATACCCAGTCGCCGGGTGCGCGCGGACCGTTGGGTCCGGGTCGAGAGCAAACTTGCTCGCCCCAAGACGTAGGACTCGTTTGCGGATGGTTCGCCAACGAGAGTTCGGTTCGTGGGGTTTGGTGGGTCGAGGAACGCGACCGGAAGTGAAATCTCGCGAGGCTACTTTGTATCGACAATTTTGGTGGCGGCGGTTGGAGCGATCGGGGGGTAACTGGTACCGGTGATCCTTACTTCCGCCCGCGAAGCTTTCCGCGTCGAATGATTAATCGCCGCGTATAGACCGCGTGTAATGAACTACGGATTAATGTTCCTCGTTGCTGCTGGTGTGTTTACCTCGGGTTACGACACTCACTTTTCGCCCGATCCATCAACCTCAAAAACCCTCGAAAGAACGCCGCGAGAGCCAACGATGGTGGTCTTCCTCGACCCTCCGTCGGCGGCGGCGCCGGCACGGTCAATATATTCGCCTGCCAATATTCTCCATCGAACGCGGAGAGATTCTCCCGTGCGAGAGAGAGAGAGAGAGAATCCCGGATGGAATTCATATCGCGATACAATAACGCTCCGCGATCGATAATGTACGATCAATTAATAACAACGTCGTATCCTCAATTTTCTCGTTCCTCCTCCTCCTTCTCCTCGTGCCCCGAGACGTCGGGCAAAAGGTAGCGATAACTTATCCTCGCCCTGACGGGCTTTCGACGCGTCAAAGTAGAACCTCACCTTTTTTTTTCATCCGGATTTGCATTTTTATCACGCGCCTACTCGGCTGTGTTGTCTTTACTAGCGAGGATTATTCGAGCCCTCGCCACGCGTGTATGAAAGACGTCAAAGCTTCCATTGAAGTTTTCATTTCCCTCGCGATTATTCGCTTACGTCGACTCTCGCTCTCTCTCTCCAAACCCTTCCAGATCCTCGATAACCCCTTTTCACATCTGTCTTTTTATCTGTTTTCTTTCCAGCGCCTCCCCGCCCACACCCACGCGCGCCTCTCATCCCCTTCGTCTCGCCGTTATACACCCCCGGCAACGCGGTGCTTATACCACGCGAAATCGTCTCCACCGTCATTCCCTTTCCTCCACGACGATGATATTTCACCGAGATGCGATAACTTTTCACTATTTTACCCAACATCTATTTCACCGGCACAAATCGCGACGAGCACCAGTTTACATCGCCAATTTCACCCCCGCTCCTCGACTTGCCTCCCTCCATTTTGTTTTCTCACTTCATTTTTCCCCTCGCATTCCACTCGCCATTTCGCGTCTCTTTCCCACACTTCCGACCAACAAAAACGCCATCTTGCGTCCGCCATCTTGATTTCGCAGCAACTCCGCCAGATTATTTCGGGCAAACTCGTAGCATCTTTAATTGAGTCGATAAAAAGTTACGGAACGTCGGTGTAAGAGATTGTTCGTGGTACTAGGATGAAACTGTGCGCGATTGTGGTTAGGTACGAGTCGTAAACTTCGGACGTCGGGGTTCGGCCACGAAATGGCGGGCGGCCGGTCAAAATTCAACCTTAACGAAGACCCGCGAAGATTGTGGCTCGCCCACCAAACTAGGCAGACCCAAGGCCACGAACCTGACATTTTTGTCGTCGCTTTCTTGTTTTGTGTTTTTTTAAAAGAAAATTTGGAATCTTCCGCCCTTCGATCGAATCGTCTTTCCACTCTTGGTCGCTCGACGCGCTACGCACATATATATATATATACCGTCTCCCTCGAGCCGTCACGTTCGCGCGGAAATTGGAAGGTTTTCGCTATTTTTCGAGGGTTTGTTTGCCCAGTTTGTTCCCCGAAAGGCGACGCTGACGTAATTTCGGCGTCGTATCCATCCTTCGCGTCGCGGGTCCGGTCCGCGCCATTGCTCGCCGTCTCCCGGTACTTATTATTCAACTTATTTGTTTGACTCTTTTTATTATTTCTGCCGGGCAAAGGCGGCTGCCGAGGCGAGTCGCGCCGAAGGAGCGGGGCCACAATGCCATCCGATTGATTTACGTTGCTCGTTACGCGGTCCACTGCTCGTGAGAAGGAGACGGCGACGAGGACGACGAAGGAGAAGACGCCGAAGAAGAAGAAGAGAGAGGAGGGGAGGCGAAAGACGGAGAAGGTTCGCGAACGGGGGGGCAGGAGCGTCGCGCAAGAAGTAGGCAAAAGCAAATGGGTTAGAAAAAGAGGAGGAAACTCGTCGCGTCGGTTCCGTGGTCGTGTGACGATCCTCGTCGCGAAGTACCGTCGCCGACGGAAGGATCTGGAATAGGATCTCTGGGAGGAGGTGAAAAAAGGAAAAAGCGATAGCCACGAGCCTGTGGCGGTGGATTCGCCGACGAAGTCCATCTCCTCGATATACGTTTCGTCCTCGCTATGGAAAATCTTCCTTCTTCTTTTTCTTCTCGTCGCGTTCTCCTTGTTCCACGTAAATCGCGACAATCTCGCGCGGAACGACCTCGTCAACGTTCCCCCCGCAGCGGATTGCTCTTCTACTTCAATTTTTTCCCCCTCATTTCATATTTCAATTGTCCTCCGCCTCTAACGATATTTTTTTCATGCGCGGTCAGTTCAGCTGGCTGAGGGGCTCTTCGCATGCAAATGCCGGGGAGCGGCTTCCATCGCGATTCCTTCGCTCACCAGCCGCCGCTGCCCTCGCTTCTTCGCTGCTCTTACGCGCCTTCCTTATTAGTTTCGAGAGGATTTCACCCTCGGGTAGATTGATGGTACGTGTACCTTTACCCAGAGACGATGCTGAACGCGGGGGGCGTTCTCGCCCACGTCGATATAGTCGTTCGCGTGGGTATGATATACGCTGTTGCGTGACGTTTACGTGACACGGTCGTGACCCGTGCATAAATCTGGACGAATGCGCATTCTTTTCCCATCCCAACCCTCCAGTTTCGCGTTGTTCGAACCAGCAACGTCGAGACCCCAGCGATACGACGCTGTCGATTGCTCGAGATGGGGCAAACCCAACGAATTACTAGCATCGATAAGTGTTTCGGAGGTGCGATGATACGTGCGACGATTTCGTGACACGTGGGTCAGATCTGTTCTCTTTGTTCGCCGTTCAACGTAGCAGGAGAATCGAACTCGTGGCTGTGGAAGTTGCCGTTGTATGATAGTTGTAATTAGCGAGCTAGTCGTTTTTCGTATCGCCGTGGCCATTGGTCGAGTGGTAGATCCTTGATTACCGAGCTTTTTTGCGAGGAAAAGCAAACGTGACTCGTTCATATGCTTCCCTATCAATCTCTGTCATCTTGTTCCAGACGAGGAAAGCGGCAGCCTGATTGTCGAGTGATAAAAGTTGTCTTGGCAAAAGTTTTCTTACTCCGTCGTAACGAGAATCTTGACTCGGCGTGTTTGGATTGTCTGGGAGGAATGCGATGTTCGTAGGAGAGCAAAGATGGGGATCGACGTTTTGATCGACGCACTGGACATCGGGATTGCGTAGATTCCGGCCGCAAATAATGGATCGGGCCTGGTTTTTTCCCGGCAGAGTGATTAGGCACGGCTCCGAGGGGTGGGTCGAGGGTCTTCCGCAGATATTGACAAATCCCACTAGGCGCCGCGTTCGATATCGCGGTACGCGTTACGTTGGCCTGGGTGATTGGGTGGCGGATTCTGTTCCCGGAACGACGGGTAATACGCAAGTTTACACCGGAGGATAAGAAAGGGGTAACCGTTTCCGAAGGATGTCGAGGGTAACCTCAAGATGGTCCATTTTCGCGGAGGCGAGATGAGATTGGAGGAAGTTGGATGAACGAGGGCGAATGTGGGACGCGACGCGGTCGTAGGCTGGAGTCGCGATAAATACGCGCGAGTGCTTCCGATCTCGAGATGTTAACAGCTGTTCCAAAAGGACTCGGTCGAGTCGGGTGAAAAACTGGGAATGATCGTGGTGGCGAAGATTCGAGGCAATTGAAGGTGCGAAAAAAATGCGACGAATGACAACGAGGTGCTTAACTAGGTCTAAATCGGTGCTCGGAGGGCGGTGAGGGTAGGCCTGCTTAATTTTCGAGAAAAGTTTCTCCCTTGTCGCGAGAGCCGCGATGCGCTATTCGCGGCACACCGGGGTGCCACTCTCACGACCAATTCGGGAAAATCCTTTTCACGAAAATGACCAATTTCAACACCCTAAACACGGCTAGCTTGCTGCTTTATCGACTGCCTCGCTCTCCCGTTTTCCTCGCCGCGTCTCGTTTCACCCAAAAAAAGCCTCTTCCGATATTACGCTGGTTCGCATCGTTTCTACTCGCCACCTTCAACCTCTTCGCGTCATTGCAACGAGTGGCCCCGCGCCACTCGTACGAATCAGAGTTTAACGCCGGAAATACAACTTTCTTAGAAAAGTGTTTCCTACAAAAACTGTCCCTTTCGCCCTGGTAACGACAACGCGCAACTTTTCCTCGCAAACAAACAGGCCTACCTCCGAACCAGCTTGAAAATGCGAACCAAATCAAAAATCATCAACGCCGTTGGTTTCCAACCTCGAAACCGTGAAACTTTCATCCGAACATTTTTCTCCTATCACCGACAGTCTCCGAGATACGCGGCTCGCGGTAGAACCTCTCTATAAGCCTCTTTCGCTTTACCGCGCCCCGTTGACATCTAACGAGGCGGGAACGAAACTCCTTCGCAGAGCACAGCTACGGGGCATATTTTTTCACGGGATCGCGACATCAGCCTACACGTTTCACAATTTTCATACCTCGTTTCGACGAGCCATTAAACGGCGGAAAATACGCGATGCCCTCGTCGATTTGTCTCGTACAGGCGCGCGCGCCCGTGTTGGCGAACGCGAAACCAATACTGTACAGAAAATTCGTAAACAGCATCTCTCTCTCTCTCTTCCTCTCTGGTCCCTCCGTCGTCTCGCGCTCTCACCTTTCTCCGCCGTATAGCAGTGTCGCGTCGTATCCTCTACCACCGCTCCGCGATTTTGCGACGACACCAGTATCCTGCAGAGCCTAATGTTCGAGATAGCTAAATGGCAAATGGTAAATGGGCCGGATAAATGGTTCGGGATGGCCTTTATCGCGCGCAAAAATCTCGGGATGGACGAGTTTCGCGGCGCCCGTGTGCCTTTCCCCGAAAGAAGTCGATTCCTACCGCGGAAACGCGGCGACATTATCTACAGGCACGTTTTTCGATCGACGATTCGAGTCGAGCCCGTAAATCGAAGCAAAAATGTTGCCACAAAAAACAAAGAGAGCAACAAACGGGAAATCGATAAAAAAATGAAAAATCCACGACCCGCGCGAGTGCCGAAAATGGCGACGCGTGCCTGCTCTCGCGCGATTTACCTACGAAATTCTAGACACTCTCGCCCTTGCGGCGTAAAATTTAGGTATACGAGAGTTGTTGCCATTCGAAACACGTGCCCCGTTCCCAGTCGACTGCCTAGCCGACGGAATACAAAATTTTCTTATTCAAATGGTTTGCCAACGAAATTGACTTTATTGAGCTCATATTGATCCGCAATATCGTGTTTTGTCCCCCGCCGTTCGCCAACTCCGTCATATCCTTCGTTCCTCTCGCGATGCACCGCAGGTATTTCCAACTTTTACTACTCGCTCCTCCGACTTCCGCCCTCTCTGCCCTCGCGCATATTTTTACAGCCTTACCGAGCTTCGCCTTTCGATTTCTCCTCGTTTCGGGGGCGAGTCTCCTTCAGCGCGGCGATTATCCCCGAAGAACGCGGAAACCGATCATTTTTCTAATTTCGTACGACGAATTGCTCGGCCGCGAGAATTGGAAGAAATAAAAATGGAAAAAAGAACCGGGGAACGGGGAGCAATTTGGCGGAGGAGCGTCGTTTCTCGCGATGCATCCTCCCGAGATTTACGATGGAATTCCTCGGGCGAGAATTTTTCGCTAAAGCTCAAAAGACCATCGGGAATTTATTTCCCGAATGAAAAATCTTCGCGCGTTCGATCAACATCGCCTCCTTCGTTCGCGAAAGCTCGCTCGCCCCTCGCCTCGTCTTTTCGCGCTGCCCTCGACTCGGACGAGCAGCTCGGACGAAAGACGCAACCACCTCGTATCGCCGCGCCGATCCGGCAGCGTCATCGATTCGAAAATTTGTCAGGAGTAGAAAAAAAAATCGCTCGACTCTATCAGGATCGAGCAAGAAGATCCGGATGGAAATCTTAATGACGATCTCTTCGCGCGTCGTTCCTTCGAATGACTCGAAACTTTGAAGAGGAGGCGACGCGATTCTCGTCGGTTGATCGCGTACCCTCGTTTTTTTTTGTTTTTTTCTGCTTCCTTTTCTTCCTTCGTCTCGGTCGTCGCCGAATAGAAAGATGGACGGGCGAGCGATTTATCAGGAAATTTTCAATTTCGTCTCGAAGGAAAGAGCGTCGCGAAAACGTTGAAAGTTTGTCGAACGATTTGATTTCATCCGACCTTTTTCCATTCCGATAACGAGAGTTGGCAAAGTTCGAGAGAGAGAGAAGAGACGAGCGTTCTTTGATAGTTCTCTCTCCTCCTCTACTCCTCCTCTCCTCTTCCTCTTCCTCTTCTCCTCCTCCTTCTCTCTTCTTCTTCTTCTCCCAGCAGGACGGTTCACCCGGTAGATCGCGAATCTTGGACCCGGAGCGACGCTTTGGACACGCGACGCGACGCGTCAGGCACACACAAAGGGAACTGTCGAGCGCGAAGCCGTTTACCGAACTGGTTTCAGTTCTCACAGTTCTCTCCGCGAGTCTTCTCATCTCTCTCTCTCTCTCTCTCTCTCTCTCTCTCTCTCTCTCTCTCTCTCTCTCTCTCTCTCTCTCTCTCTCTCTCGCTTCGTCTCTGTCGCTCTCTCGCTTCATCTCTGTCGCTCTCTCCCACGTTCGTTTTCTTACGCGCCCGACGCGGGCTTATATTCCTCGCCGACTCCCACGTCCAGACTGGCTCCTTCGCCTCGAAATACACCGATACGGGGCTTTGCGTTACGCGCACGACGACGATGAGATGCGCGACGCGGCACCGGAGACTAAACACTCCATTAGTGTTCCGGAGAAAAATACAGCCTCGTATGTGCGGGGTACGCGCGCCGGAGACAGACCCCGTTTCTCGTGGGTCTCAGCACCGGCGGGACTGCGTCCCGGCTTCCATTGATACGCGGCGGCGGAGGAGGAGGAGGAGAGAAAAAATTGATCGCGAGGAGTAGAAGAAGATCGAGAACAATGGAGTGGACGATCGAAGTCGAGGAACAACGAGAAGAAGATGAGAAAGAGGATGCGAGGAAACGAGAAGAGCTCGCCTTGGATTCTCGGAGCACGGCATTGGATCGTGCGTCGGGTAGCTCTTCTCGATACGTCCGTTGGCGCGCGTTGTCACGGATATCACGGGTACCTACGTTTTCGTCGATCGAACGTTTAATTTCCGCGCTCCCTCCAGTCGTCGCAGTTGGCTCGCCCGATCGTGGTCCGCGCGTGATCGCAGGTTTCTGCCACGACGGTTCGCCGCATCCCGATCGCCCGAGCCGTGAGCTCGCCGCGGCTGACCTTGGGCTTCCGACGATCCCGACGACCCGGCAGCTTTATCGCGACGATCCGCGGGGAAAGCGGATCGAAATTTCCATCGTTGTCGGCTTTCACGACTCTCGGGGCGGGCTGCGCGCTCGCGCGGGCCACGACGGGGCTGGGGCGACGGCGGACGCGGAAACGCGTCGGCGGAGTTTCGCGGCGAGACGCAGCCGCGCCGACTCGGTTCCCCGTCGTTCGCGATTTCTCGCGCGTCGCGGCGAGCTGTTCCAAAAAACATTCGCATCGTACTCGGAGCTTCGCGATCGGTTTCTCTGGCCGCGGGCAGACGCGGTCCGCCCGAGTCGTCGGAGATTCTTCCGACGCGGCTCGACGGCATCGACGATCGCCGACCGAAATGCAATTCTCCGGGTCAAACGACGGGACGGAAAGACGATCCGGGTCCTGGGAACGGAAGCGCGGCGCTTCTGCATCGGAGCGAATCGCGCTTCCTCCGACGGCGTCGCGACTGCGATATGGAAATTAGCTCGACCCGATTATCGTCTGGACAGAACAATTTCTCTACTGAACGGGCGTTAAACAACCGTTCACCGATTGCCAGCAAACACGCGCAGCCAAATACGGTTCCACGCTGCAAAAAATTTCGGAACGAATGCGGAGCGGATATTCTCTAATGTGAAATTTGAGTACGAAGTTTAATTCATAAAATACAATCTTTTCTGCATGAAAGAATTGAATCTCCATTTTCTTTTTTTGGGAAATTGGGGCTCGCCACTCGCGCCGCGCGGCGATTAGAGATCTCCGGGGATATCATCCCCTTCGACGCGTCGTTGTCGCTGCTTCGTTGTTCGGCACGTTTCACGGGTAATGGCTCGGCGGGTCTTCCGCAGCCGTGAAAATCGACTCGAGTCGCGACAGTTTTCGCGGAAACTTGGATCCTCGCGGCGTCGTGGTCGCGGTCGTCGGTGAAACTCGAGGGGACACCCGTTAGCGGTCCGTGGATCCTCGTGCCGGGTACTAAATGACGCGGAAGGAGAATGAAAAATGAAAGGAGAAAAAGCAATGAAACCGGCGCGGTGCGTGACGGCGAGCGGCGGGTCGGCTTACGAGACTCGACCTATACGAAGGAAGAAATGGCAGAGGGAGACGTTCCGCCGGAATAGCCTTCGTCGTTCGAGAACGGCGAATATCGTTCCCGCATGCTGCCGCGACCGGATCGCCACCCCCGTCGCTCCGCCGCCGCTCGTCCAAATATTTTCCAAGAGTCTCGAAAATATTTGATCCTGGCTGTAAAAATAAATGAAAAAACATGAACAAAGCGAGCTATCGGTGAGGATGAAAGTTCCGCGTGGCCCGAGCTCGACAATTTCGAGTCCGCGCGCGGAGAATACGCGGAGCGAGGGAAACTGATATTTCCCGAATTTCTCACTTTCAGGAAATTGCATCTGAACCGGCCGCTACATTTCCATTCTGCGAACCCCAACTCGAATTTTCCCTCTACGATCAACCGTCCAAAAATATAACGCATCTCGCCAAATTTGGGGCGTAGTTCGCGAAAATGCGGCGGGGACAATTTTTCGCCTCGATCGGGTAAAAAATTCGCTCGCTCGTTAATTATCGCGAGTAGGGAGAAAAGTCGCTGATTATTTTTTGCGCGTTTTTTCAAGAGCTTACTTTTTTGTTTGAAACTTTTTTTTGCCGGGTCAGTATTTCCCGAGATATTCGCGGCGCGATCCGGGGGTAAAATTCCGCGTCCCGCGGTTATTCCGATCAAATTCGTCGTATCTCGTTCGATGCGGAAAATTTGAAGCGTGAAGGGTAAACGGGGCTGGAGGGCTAAGCCGCGCATAAAAGTTGCGGTCGTGTAGCGAGTTTTTCGAAAATTGGAAATCCCACCGTTGCGCGGGGATGGAACGAGTTCTTTATCAGCCTATCGCATCTTTCCTCGGTTGATTCTAAGACGTGACTATCTTCTGCGGAGCGTTATTACGCCGTGATCTCGTTTCACGCTACGGTGATTTCCAAAGTTTTAGTATTTATTTTCATCCCTCCGCGACGCGTCCTCGTCCTCGTCGTCTCGTCTCTCGCAGAGAACGCTGAACGCGATGTCAGCGGTATTCTACTCCTGCGCACTCGCTTCCTCGGATCTACCGCGTTGCGTTGGCGTATACGGGCCAAACGGATGGTCAGTACAAACGGCCCGCGGTCTGCACGGGGACAGCTAATTATTTAGATACGCTTCGACGCCGTGCCGTTCATCAGTCTGCCTCACTTGGCCTCCGCCTGACCCTTTCGCGTCTCTCTCTCTCTCTCTCTCTCTCTCTCTCTTTCTCTCTCTCTCTCTCTCTCTCTCTCTCTCTCTCGCTCTCTCGTCGCCCTTTTTCCGAATCAAAAACCAGATTTACCGGACGCGTGGAATTTTCGCAAGCTTCCCCCGTGATTTCTCGAAATTGTGCATCCAGCGATACACGAATATGTGTGCCAACTTCTTGGTTTTACACAAAATTAGTGTTATTTCACCACACTTTCCGCGTGTAATGATAACGTAACACGGGTCCGTGTTAACAGTAACCCAACCCCTAAGGGTGCGTCCTCGCTTTAGCGTTTTTTCGGTACAGCGTAGTGTGCAGCGTCCTATCTGTGATATGTAGGTGTGTGTGCGTGTGTTCTACACGATGCTTTACGCGAGAGTCCTTCGCCTTTAAAACTCTACAGTGTACACTCGATTTTTTGGCGAGAGGTACACCAAATTTCGCCTCAGCAGCTCTACGCAGAGTTGTAGAGTGGTAGAGACGGCGTGTAGCGTACACACCAGAGGTAGAGCTCTACACTCTACCGAAAAACCTGTATACCGAAGACGCACTCTGAGGGTGGCGTTCGAGTAACTTTTGAAAAGTGCTACTTTTGGATCGAATAACATTTCTGTGGGTTGAAAAACGGACTGTGAGAACGACGCTAAGATGTTAAGGATTCTGAGTAGAAATGTTTACTCCTTGCACAATGTCGGACACTTTTTTGCTGCGTAGAAGATGGATCTTCGTTACGGTTGTCAGATGTGGTCGCGAATTACGTCGGTACGGCGTCGAATCGAAATTTTGGGTAAAGTGGATATTGAATTTGTGGGTCGGGCGGAACGAGAGGAATCGAAAGAGGAGGAATTTTGGAGGAACGGAGAGCGAAAAACGTCGCGCGAGAATGTTCAGGTCGAAAATTGGGATCGGATGGAATATAATTGGTGGTGAAAAATGCTTGGCATGTTTGTAAAAACGAGAGGAAATTGTTTGCGTTCGGCAATTATACGCGGCGGCGGGGGGGAAATTCGCGACGTTTTCGATTCGCTGAGTAGCGTTCGGTGTTGGAGCTATTGGAGAGCTGGTAATTGGTTAAAAACTCGGAAAACTACTCTCACGTGAACCGAGTGGGCATCGACTCGAAAATGCAATTACGTAATCGATACGGTACGCGTTGCTCTGCTGCCGGCGCCCGCTGCATCGCGCCTGCACCTACGCGCTGCATACGGAGAGCTATGCGGATGGTCAACTTCGCGTCTCCGGCTCGAGATCTCGGGATCCGAGATCGATTCGCACCTCGAGCCCTGGAATCGATGACCTCTTCGAGGCTCGCCCTCGGGTACCGTGCGATCGCGAAGCGGTTCGACCGCGGTGGCTATTCCTCGTCGTAGCTGGAGCACGTGGCGAGCGGGTAGAGCTGACGGCATATTTCCATAATCCGCCTGCCGTGAAACCGTGCGTCGCACCGCGTTGACCTTGTTATGAATAATTCCGTGGGACTGATAAAAGGTCTTACGCGGCGGGAAAACGCTACAAACTGTCGCGCGATCTCGCCGACGAAGATGCTCGTCGAGGCTTCCGGTAGCGCTGGTCTCGCCTCGCTTACCATCAACAGCGTGAATCGTGGCCGAGTCCCTCTTTCTTTTTGTCCCTTCGGATTCACCTTTGCCTTAATAAAAAGCCGAAAATAAAATATATGGATGAATTAATTACACAAGCTAATAAATAATTAGATAAATAACTAAATACCGACGTTGTCAGTTTGGCCCAAAATACCAATGCTTGTCGATAGCTCACCGTTATTTGCTTTACAACAGAAAAAAACGAAAGAGAACGCGAAACGCCAGGAAGAATGAAAAATCGGTGGAAAAATGTTTCTCGAACTCTAAAATCTAACTCGTTGAACGATGCTGAATTTTATTTGAAAGAAATTTCCTGGTCGGTCGCTCGAATTACGCGATACCGAATTATCGCTCATGAAATTTCGCCCTCGTCGATTTTACTCGGAATTAAGTTACGGCAACCTCAATTTTTTTCCTCCTCTCATCACTTCTTGACATTTTTTTCTTCAACTTCCTTCCTCCGCGATATTTTTCCTCAGTCGTTTTCTACTCGTATTTACTGTTTGTCGCAGTTTTTTTGAAATCTATTTATTGTTTTCTTGCTTGACGTTTTTTCCCCCAGATTTTCTATGCTATTTCCATTTTATTTCTCTCTCTATTTTCCGTGTTTTTTATACTTTCCTCGGTAAACGCTGGGCGGAACGCGAAGCATCGATGGCGCAAACATATTTGTTTCTCGTTTTCACGGTGAAAAATTGGAAACCAGCGAAACTCGCCCGTGTACGGAGAGAGACGGGAGAATCTCGGCTCTGCACGTGATCGAGGATCAAGCTTTTGTTTTATATTCCGCGGAGCGATCCCCAATCAGTTGGGAGCAACCATAAAATAATCGTTCGAACTTTGATTCGACCCCGAGCCCCGGGTAGTGAAAGATGCTCCATAAAATCAGCGGCGCGATCGAATTCGGAAAAAGCGAGACGAACCCGGGACCAATATTCGCTCGGTCATTATTCGACTCCTCTCCCCTGGATTCCGAAGGCTTTTCGGGACTGAAAAATCGCTCCTCTCGCCGCGAAATCGTTCGAGACGTCGCGGAATAACAACCGATCGCCCACCGCGTTCCTCCTCGTTCCTTCATTTCTCTCCCAACCATAACCTGTTTTCTCTCCCCCTCTTTTCCTCCCCTCTCCCCCTCCTTTCCTCCCCCCCCCCTCTCTCCTCTTTTTCTCCTCTTTCTCCTCTTTCTCTCCGCCCGTCCTCGCCGACGCGCCGACTCCGCTCTCGTGGAAACGCGACGCGGAGAAATACGTGAGAGGATTTCAAAGGGAAATTAAAACACCTGACTCGGCTGTACCGAGTAATCATCGAACCGGTAATCGCACGGAACGCACGAACGCCGAGACGAATCGGTTATATCGAGTGGGGTTATAAATAGAAGAAAAAATGAACGACCAAGTGCGAGAGCGAAAGTGATTACTTCACGAGACAGGAATGTGACGAGCTCTGCAACCAATCGCGACTCACCTATACGTACCTCTACGCGCACCTCTCCGCTCTCATCCGTGCTCCTCCATACACGCCGCTATATTCCGCGCGAGAGATCGCGCGCGCGATTCCTTTCGTTTCATTTCACGTCGATTACACGCCGCGTATTTCATTTTCATCCGGGTAACCCCGAACAAATTTGTCGAAATAGCGACTAGCTACGGAAAATCCGAAACTGTCTTCTCTCCTCGCCCGTTTCGGTCGTTTCCCCTAATTGCGGCCACCTACGACCGAATACCATTAAATATCCATACCTTTTTAGCGTGCAACACATTTTAGCGTGTTGTTCTCACGGTCGTTTTTCAATGAATTAAAAAAGTTACCTTTTTTTCTACAACCTCGTTTCTTTGGGTGAAGAAAATTTGGTTGCGATTCTTTCGAGTATCTCCCACACTCGCGAGGCACCGGTAACTCTTGAAAAGTACTTTAACATTGCGCAAACAATGTTTAAGTGGAAAGGGTTAGTGGTTTCGAAGTTATAGATGGGCGAGAAGTGGGCAGGGTCGGAGCGACCCGGAGTGTAGGAGGAGAAGCCTCGACGACGAAACGAACGACAGATTCGTCTCGATTCGAACGAATCACCAGATTCGTCGGCGACGACGCAAGGAGACTCGAGTATCCAGTCGCGGCTGTTATCAACGAGCATGCCTAGTAGTTGGCAGTGCTGGAGAGACGCGCGTTGCTGCGAGCGAGACAAGGATGCGGCAGAGGCGGAGATGAGTATAACAGATGGCAAATGATAGCCAAACACGTGAGAAATTTCTCAGCTCGTTACGTTAGGCATACAACGTCGATCCGTGTAACAATGGCGCGAGCCCGACGTCGATCATGATTCCGCGTCGCGAATGACGAGCAGGCCGCGGAGCTAATTGGCACCGCGATGCAAAGTCCAGACGGACAAAACGAGAGAGATCGGAGGAGTCGAGGGAGGAATGAAGAGGAGAGAAGAAAGGTAACATGGCGTCGAAGAAAGAGGGAAGAGACAAGCGACGCAAGGTTCGTGAGCAGTCGCGCGAGGCTGTTAGACACGCGCGTACTTCCGCGATTCCGCCGCTCGTTCTTTCCTATAGTTCCCACACCCCGAACGGAACTAAAGTAGGTACTTCCCGGCACTTGTTTAGCACCCCCGCCAGAATGTTATATCGTTCCGTAAATTATTATAAAACAACGCGTTTAATGGCGCGTGGGATCCGCGCCGTTTGCCGCAAGGGTGCAAGAGTTTCGAAAGAGCGAGAGGTCGAATGCCACTCGTCGCTGCTTATTGTCATTCTCGGCCTATCTCTCCGCCTATATATACAATATTCCTCTCTCTCTCGCTCGCTAGCTGCCTCCCCTGGTCGGTGTCCGCGCCCTCCTCCGCGCCCTCCGCTCGTCGCCGACTCGTACCACTTGAAAACTCGGAAGGGGAAAGCAAATTTTTCGGTCATTATATATTCATTCATATTCATACCTGCGCGCTGCCGCCTCAATGCTGTTATCTCTAGTTAGGTGCTTCGTCCTGCGCTTGTTGTCTCCCGCCCTCTCGCTTTGTCGCTCTCTGCTCACCCCAAAAAATGATGAGATTCAATTTTAATCGACGACCCGATCGGATAACGCGTTTCCTTGCGCGTACGGATCCACGTTAACGCGTTACCCGCGTGCACAAAAATATCGGCAACGGTGTTGAAAAAATCATCTTCCGCGGACCGAAATTTCCTACCGTTCGTAATCCTCGACAGTTCATCGAGAATCGGAATTTTGGAAAACGTCCAAGTTTGGAAGAGTACGATTTTCCTCCACCTTTTTCCCCATTTTGAAGAAGAGTCCAGTCGAATAATTGCACCAACAGTACCCAGCGCAGTTTTTCCATCTTCTCGCCTGTTTTTTTGACGAAAGTAATTTTTCCACGGAATTTCGAAGAATAAAAGAGCGACTCTTGAATTAAAAATTCATTATCTTCGAAACTACTAGAGTTATCTTGATGAAATTTTTACCGTAAATAGTAACTTACAAGACTTGCGTAATAAATTTTTTTCAGATTTTTTACTCGTTACTATACGGTACTTTTTGTATAGTTAATCGGCTACACCCTTGGCGCGGGGAAATATTTGTCGGGCGGGGCACAGGGAAGGGTAGATGGTTTTTTGGCTCGCGATATAAAAAGATGAAAGGCGGTTTCGGCGAAGAAATGCGCTTGCTTTCCCCGGCGAACCAGACAAATTACCATTTCGTTTTAATTTTCTTGAATCGAAGGGTTTACCCCGACATTCCAACTTTGTTCCGGCAATTTGAAAACGCTCGAAGAAGTTCGAGGACCTCGTTTCGCCGGTGGCAATGTACGCGCGCGTTTCGACCGCAGGTACGCGCGGCGCGTACCGTTGCGGCTTCGCGTCTCGTGTCCGGGGGCTGCCTTCAGAAATTGGAAAAGTTTTTTAAATCCGACAATTTTTAAGCAGCGGTGGTACGGTAAACTCGCGCTACCGTAGCAATTAGTTTCCGAGCATCTGTTCCCGGTTCCCGGTTCTCGCTTACCTCCGCCATTATCTACCACCGGATCATAACGCGCCCTCGTACGTTTTCCCGTGTATCTATCTATCTATCTATCTATCCACGCTGCGCCCAGAATCTTCCGGACGCCGATGGACGATAATATTAGCCGACCAATTAACCGCGCGACCGACGAGCAAACGATCACTTAGCTTTTTTCTCTTCGAGCTTTCGATAAAATAAATTTGAGGCTCGATGAAAATTTGGCCCGTTGGAAAACCTAATTGCACATTTATTCCGTTGAAATAATAAATTCAATGGCTAATGAAAACGCCACTTTAACGCGCTATTTACAACCCTGCTTCTCCGCGGTTTGGTCTTTGCTATAATTTGGTATCGCGGACTCCGAGAATTCATTTCCGTCCCCGAAGACTGATTCCAGTTCCGGAAGCTCGACTTCGGTTCGAAAAAATTGATTCTCTGTTATCGAGCCCCGGTTTCGATTGCGGGGACCCGAAGAGTGATTTTTCGATTTTAGAGCTTTCCTTTCGGTCGCGGTATCCCGAATCTCATTTATTTTTGCCCGCAAAGAGTCGCCCCCGATTCCAGGGGGTTGCTTTTGCCCGTAGAAATTGCTTTTCTGTTCCAAAAGCCGTTTCAGTTCCGAAACTCGTTTCCTGATTCGATATAATAAGCGGAGAGGCGAATTTTGCCCAGTCGCGAAGCATCGATCCGGCGTTGGGAATATTTCCAACGTGTTTGAAAAACGCACGTCTAGTAACGATTATTCGCAAAGGACAGCGCTCTCCGCGCAGGCAAATTTCTGTGTTCCACTGAAACCGGAAGCGACGAGATGAAACGCGCGAAGGTGGATGGAAAATGATTTTTTCCTTCCTCTCCGCATCGTACTATTTCTTTTCGCGCTCCTCTCTCCCCTATCTACGTATCTGCTAACGTGTCTCGTTCTCTCTTTTTGTTACAGGTGAGTCATTCTTTCTCGAGCGCAACGGCATTGTGCAATGCCAGTCGAAAGCGTCAAGCTCAGAACCGGTAGGCAAGTAAATGCGACATTGCGTACCCGTGCTCCGCCTCGACGAATACCGATGACTTGGAATTTTCAGAAAAATGATTCCCCGATCGTTCGTATCTCCGCCCAAACGATCCTCGTTTGTTTATCCTCGTTCAATTTATTTACCTTTTCGCGTAGATTTATTTGAACACGTTCGCGATACGGCGAATAGATTAAAGAACAGTTCGCAGCTGGAGATTTAACGGTCGAACGGTTTCGCGAAGGTCGGTGTCGCGGAAAGTGTGGGCGGAATGTCGAGAGAGTCGAGCGCCGTTGTCATTGCTACTCGGCGAGGCGATGACATCAGCTTTGAGAAAAATCTATCGATTACGATATCCGGTGCGCGAACGATCATCAATTTATCTCGTATAAATGAGTAAATAGATGAAGTAATAAACGAACAAACAAACAACTAAATAAATACGTAAATAAATAAGCGAGTAAATAAATACGTAAATAAATAAGCGAGTAAATAAATAGATAAATAAATAAGCGAGTAAATAAATACGTAAATAAATGAATGGATAAATAAATATCCGAAAGACGTTTGGAGCTGGAATCGAGGGAGGGATAATAATACGGGATCAGCTGCGAGGAATGCAGTTTATTTTTATTCGCAGCTGTTCTTTTCCAGCTCCGACGTAATACGAGGTCGTTAAGGCGCACACGCGCGGGTCGTAGGGAAGCTGCGAAAATTATTATTGCTATTATTATTGCTTCGAATTATCATATCGCGAGGGTCGCGAAGATTCGATTCGTCCGTCTCTCCTCTCCGCGCCCGTTGACGCACCTTCGCGCGTGTCGGCTGGCGCGACGACGCTGGAAAAAGGGCATCGAGGAACGTGAGGAGGAAATAAAAGCACGAAAGCCGCGAATGGCGACGCGAGAAAGAGAGAGGAGAAGAAAATGGAATGAATAAAAATGAGGCGAATAACGGAGAGGAAACGGAGGCTCGCGACGAAGCGCGATCTTTGGATCGGAATGTTGTACAGATCCGGGAAATCGAGCGACCGGAGATTGCACAGAAACGATGCGCGAACGAACGCAACGACGTACCTCTGTCCCTCGACCGGCCTCGTCTACGCGAGGAACTCTCGTCAAATTCTCGCTGCGTTCCCCGGTACTTTTTTCACGCTCCTCTTGTTCGCTTAGTTGGATTTGGCATATTTTTTATTGCCTACTCGTTAAATCTAATAGCTCGGCTGAGCTTTCGGCACGAGGGAGGTGCATCGAGAACCTCGATTCGAGATACGCTTTTTCGAGAACAGGGAGCACAGTCGTGGTATTAATATCTGCTGATTGCGCGAAAAAGAGGACCGTCGTCTCGCTCGTTGACCCTCAGCCTCATTTTGCGAAGTTTTCCACGACTTCGATATAATAATACATACCGAGACGGGTGGGTGGGCCAGCGGGCGCGCATCGTATCGATGCCTGATCGTCGCATATTGCGTCCAACTATTCCAATCAGCCAAACAACTTTGCCGACGTGGAAGATGAGAAAAATGCAGTCGAGTGCTGCGAGGCGCGCCGGAGCATATATTCGCGGAAGAGAATGCAGGTATTACGAAAACGTACGCGGCGAACCTCTTGCGTCTCCGAAAATTCGAAAAGCGGACAGATTTGTCCGGCTGAAACGACGCGAAACATTTTTTACTTCCAACGACGTTTGACACCAATTTCCTTTTCTTTTCTTTTTTTTTTTTTTTTTTTACTTGGCAAATTTGTTGACCTCGGTGAGACGATGGATCGAGGTCGGAGGGATGGAAACCGGCCTGGCAGGGTTTTTCTTTCGGTTATTTTCCTCCCAGTTTATTCATTTTTTTCATTCCCTCCGAAACGATTGTTAATTAACGAGGAAGAAGTTTCGTATGTTTTGGCAATTCCGGCGAAAATCGTCGAGGCGCGACCGAGGAGGTCGCGAATAAAGTTCCAGGCACCGTTGAAATTTGTATTCCATTCGTTCGACCGCGTTTAATTGGATTCCTTGTCCCGCGTGCCTCGCCCCGTTCTTTCTCTAATTTTCCTCATTTTCCTGATTTTCCCCGGCTCCCTCCTCGTTTCCGCGCGGAAAACGGCATCACCTAACAAGTTTCGCTCCCTTTCCGTCGCTTCGCCTTTCATTCGGTATTTTCATTAATTAAATATCCTATTTTCATCGATTAAACATACCAGTTTCGTTAATTGAATAATACCGCAGCGCCGGCGAATTTTTCCGACTCGACGAAATTTCCGCCTCGTCGTCCGACGAGGAAACCAAAAACGGGGCAAAGTGTGCGGGCAAAATGGCGGTGAAACGCGGAGTTTCCGGTGACTTCGCCGGCATCGAGTCATCGAGAACCCGCAACGATACCTTTTTCGTCCGCGCGTTGCGTCACACACATCCGTGCGATTCGCCAACAATCATTTCTAATTGACACGTCGCGTCATCGATGCGAGGGACGCCACTCCCAATTCAAATAGCCTCGTTTACCTACCTTTTCGATACCTACCTGTTCGCGATCCATCTATCTTTTCGGACTGACACACCTCGTCGCTTAATTATTTTTCAACCTTCGTCCTCCTCCGATATCTCGCACCCATCAAACGCTCGGCCTTCCATTATTCCTCTTCCAAATGCCCCGCCCACCTCGCCTAACGGAGAATCATTCCGACAATTCTAATCAAAGAGAAAACGCCTGGAAATTGAACGATCAATTTATCGACGAATACCTACCTACCTGCAACGCGACTCCCTGCTCCGGCTCCAACTGTAGGAAAAATCAATCCAAAGAATACAAATCCGCGAGATATATCGAATTTTATCTATTCATTTATTCATCCTCGTTATTATTATTATTATTATTAATAGTATTACTATTAGGCCGTTTTACAGCGAAATTGTTGCCGAGGTTTGGCCTCGTCTTCGTGGGCCGGGATGGAGAGCGGGTATTTTGGGTTTTGGAGGTGTTCTTTTCCCCTGACAGCTGGCCACGGAATGTTCGCTCGCTAACGATTATTCAAATATACGGATTCGTACTCGAATTTTCCGTTGGCTTGATTTTCTTATCGCGGCAGATAGCGGCGCATCTGCCGCGCGGGGTCCATCTCTGTACGTTCCCGTATCGTAAACAGGGACGCGAATCAACGGAGGGTTCGACGGATCCCGTCGTTCGATAAGAACTCGAGGCGGGAAAATTTTCATTCGGAACAGAAGTGTCTCCGATTGGGGGCAAGAGCCGCGCGAAAAATAGGAAAAAAAATAGGGGAAAAAATAGGAGAACGGAATCACCGGACGAGGCTCGTTGATTCCGCGTAGGTCTCTTCGGCGAAAGGATTGGAAGTCCTCGGAGAGAAGAGTATATCCTCCAAGGAGTCCGTACGCTCGCGCGGAGTTGTTTGTCTTTCGTATTTGCATGGGGGAAGGTGCGCGAGGACATTTCCTTTTTCACTAAACCCTCCGCCATTCGTCTGGCTCGCAGGTAACGAAGTGCGATAGTCGAACGCGATTGAACGCGAAAATTTAACGGGCCAGACTACTCGCGTGTCATTTTATTCAACTTTATCCCAACTCCTTTGCCAAACGAGCCTCTTCCTCCTCGCTCGTCCCGCATCCTCCTCCTCCATCTTCCTCCTCGCTCGTTCCTCCATTTCACCTGGGAACTCTTTGCCAGCGAATCGGTTCTCTTATCGAACTTCCCCCGGCGCAATTTACGCTACGAATATTCGACGTTGAGGAATTTTCAATGATAGTCTACGCAAAGGAACGACGCCCTCTCCATCCGCGCGCCTCTCCCACCCCGAAATGATATTCTCTTTCCGCGCGAAGCGACTCGAATCGATCACATCGCGAAGAAAAGTCTCCTCGGACGATGCGCTGACGTTTTTCCAACCCTTTTCTCATTCCTCGCGGAACCTTGGTTTCCCCATGTGGTAACAGCTTCGCCGTGCGAATAATAACGTTATCTCGCTAGTTACTCTCGTCGGAACCCTGAAAATGCGATTTTGCGCGCGAAAAAACGGACTTGATCACGGATTGTTGGGGGCAGGGAAGGAAAAGTGTGCCCAAGGCTGCGATGACCGGTCACCGTTGACGCGTAGTCGCGGAGGCTTTGAAAGGATTCGAAGTAGGTTCTGCTAAGGACTGACGCGATGAAATAGCAATGCGGGGTCGGGGGCCATTCGAAGCGCGGGGAAAGAAGACCGAGCGATGCGAAGACGGAGGTGCTTTAACACCAGGAAGAAAGAGGCCCGCAGCGAGGATGTAATTATTGACGTGAAGCTTCGGCGACGTGACGACAAGACTGCTGCCTCCACGCGGAGAAGAAGAAGAAGATGAAGAGAAGAGGAACGAGGCGACGGTTGTAATTATTGATGTGACGACTCAGTCGCGAGACGCGAGTGATGCTTTAGGAACGTAGGAAAGAATCCAGATGGAAGCGTAATAATTGGTTGGCGTCGTCGATGCTCCGCCACAGCCGTTTGGTGATGGCAATCGACTCGATGGGGCAGCAAAGTGGCGTCAGAAATGGTTCAGCGGGACGGTGAGAAATGGAGGAGTTGGTGATTACCGGTGTTTCTGGTTCCTGTGACCAGAAACGTGCCGGTCGGAAGTCGTCAGACGCCGCGCGAAGCGACGAGGTTGAGCACCGAGGGACGGCGGATCCATCAAGTTGGACCGGCTCTTCGACGATCGATTATTTCCCGCAATTTCGCGCCCTCCTTCTCGGACAGGAAGTTGGCGTCGGTGTTTGTCGTTCGATCGGTGTACCACCTACCGATATTTGAAAGCGTTATTTACAAAGTCTTTCTCATTGTCGAGAATCTTGGCGCGGCGAGGAGAAGAGGAAGGAGAGGAGAAGAGAAGAAGAAGAAGAAGAAGAAGAAGAAGAAGCCCCGCTCGAAGATGAGTCCCGGCGGTATGAAAAATCTCCTCGAGGACGTTTCTTGACGCATTTTACAGCCAATATCTTTTCCACTTTTCGTTGCTCTCTGCTGTTCATTTTCTCCTCGCGCCGCGGTCTCTCGGAGTCCCCCCAGGCCTTTCTTTGCTCGATATGATTTCGTTTGATCGACCATCGCGCGTTTCCTCTACTTCTTCCCCGACTCTGCGGGCTTCGAACCAGGCGAAGAAGATACTGGCGATGGATCCAGCGTTTCTTCTTCCCCCTAACATCCTTCTGTTCCATGCTCGTGCGAACGAACCCAACTTGAAAGGCTTACTAACAACGAACGAACCATCGTCGAAGGCAACGATTCGTCGGCGATGGTGGGCAGCAATCGCTCTGGGATCGGAAGAGCGCGGGAAGATACCGGAGATGTACTACCACGAGCATCGGATGGTGGCAATCGAACGACGGCGCGATCCTCCACGTGGTATTGGCTCGCGGAACTGAACGAGCTTCCGCGTAGTGAATTTTCAATTTAAAACTCAAATATTTGGTAATGAATATCGCGGTGCTTATGCCGCGAATACCCACGGACTGCGGAGAGCGAGCGGGAGAGGGAGAGAGGATCGTGGAACAGAGAGCGCAACGACGTTGATACCTCTGATTGGAAATATCGGTTGTGGAATATCCTGGCGCTGGTGCTGGTCGCGTAATGATCCACGGACGAGACGAGAGCGATAGTTAGAAGCGGTGGGAGCGATACATTATTGTGAGAAACAGAGAGAGAGAGAGAGAGAGAGAGAGAGAGAGAGAAAGTAGTTTATTAACGTACACTATGTTTCACATGACTTGGGATTATACGTAATGCGTATAAAGAAAAATGAAATCCGTTTACAAAAAACATAATTGAACGTAAATGACTTAACATAATATAGATACATAGCTTGACGAGAGACAGAAAAAGGAAGACAAATTAAATGAAAGTAAGTAGAGTAAAAGAGAGAATAGCAACCGAGGATGAGATCGATAGACATGTGTAGTAGAAATGTATAAATTAGGCGCTTGAACACTTGTGCTAAAAAGCAGCTCGGACATCGGGTGGAATATCATTCCGCAAGTATGAAGAGCGGGTTTGAAATGGTTTCCTACGAGTTTCCGTCCTGAACGGAGAAGTAGCCAGGTGGAGGCTCGCCCCTTGGTTCGCAAATGTAAACTGTGGCCTTATGGAATCCAGAAGAATAACTGAGAAGATTAGTGGCAAAATGCTTATACGTCAGGCATGCTTTAAAGTACTGACGACGTCTGGCTGTGGTTAGCCAGGGCAGCTTGCACCGATAAGGTGTAAGCTTTGGCTCCTGCTCAAACCGTATAGATAGCGAATGCCCGAGCTCGCCACTCCTTGCTGTATGAAGACCTGCTCATCCGACAGATTCGCATATGCCACCGAGCAATAATCAGTGATCAGGAATAATAGAGTTTCTGCGAGGTGTAATCTCAGCTCCGGGGTCGACGAGGAGAGAAATGAAAATAATACTGTATACGAGATGACAAGAGGGCGAGGTAGAACAAATAATAAAACTGAGACAAAACCAATGCTAGGAGAAGCAAACAAACGATCTGCTGCGAGTACGTAAGTCGAGGAAAAACCGAAAGAAAATGGCGTAGCTCTAAAAAATAGCGAGAGCGAAAGAGAGAGAGAAGGCCAGAGATCAATGGAGAGAAGAGAACGTATCAGGGTTTAAACGAATCATTCGTTTTCCCACTTCTTCGCGACAAGATAATTAGATTCGATGAGAAATGAGCATTTGCGATTCGCCTTGCGAATAATATTCCATTCAGTCGTCGGCTCGCGAAGGAATATCGAGATCCTTCGCGTCGACGGAAACGCGACTGGCGAATTAATTTTTCCGGTGACACGCGAGGAGTGATTTCCGTGGTACGGAGAGGAGGAAATGCCTCGTTCTCGCGCTACCCTCATTCTTATTCGCCGCAGCCCTCGAACAACAAAACTGTCTGGACTTTAATCCTCCTTCTACTCGTCCACGCCAACTCCTCTCCTCCCCCTCCCCCCTCCTCGAATCACCCCCCGCATCCCTCGCCGACGAATGAAAATTCGCTCAGTCAACTCGAGTTCCTCGGACGTCGAAACAAACAAGGCAGTTTTGCCTCGTTCCTTCGACTTACCCTCGTCCTCTTCTCTCCCTCCTTCTCTTTTCGTCTTTCCACGCGTTGTTCCCTTCATCCCCTCGCGCCTCTCCTCGCCCCGGTTAATCTGGAGTAGAGGCTGACTCCGCCAGGCCTCCGTTCCTCGGCGTACCCCCGACCCCCTTCTCATCCTATACCCCAGCCCACGCAAGACATGGCAATCAGAAAGATAAAGAGAAGTCTCGATTTGGAGCCTCTTCGTGCTCTTACCTCGCTCGTACTACCGTCTCCACCATTCCGCAACTACCACTCCTATCTACTGCTCCGAGACCCAGTCGATGTTTCTAACTAGATGCCACTCTTACATGCCACCTGATTAAGCCGCTGCTGTCTCTGATTATTTACCCTCGCGACCCAGAAAATACGCATCCTCGCGGGCGAAATATCCTCGACAAACGCGTCGCGGAAGAAGGAACCTGCGATGGAAACAGAGAGACAGGAACGACTCAAGGGCTACAGTTCTCTCTGCGGATTGAACTAGATACCGCCTACCGATGATTTCCCTTCATCGGAGCGATCTCACCTTTCTCATCTAATCTCTGGCATCGTGGTAGAAACTTTCTAGCTGATAAAACGTAGTCCGCTCGTTGACCGTGTTTGCTTGGTGGGACCAGCAGGTCGGTCAACGTAACGGCTGCTGTAGAATGGAACCGCTGGTAGTTTGAAACTAGCTCCGTAAAGACGGTAATTTCGTTTCAAACGAATTTTCCGAACGGCATCGGAGAGACAAACGCGCTTGGAGCCGTGAAAAAAACTGGCTGCATCCGTGCAGTAATCCGTGTTGAATTCGCGAAGCGATGAGTTCGATTCGGATTATGTATCGGAAGATGAGAGCTGATCGGAGACGGGGCAGGAGACATCAAAGGGAGGATCAGTCGGAACAAGCTGCCAGTGAACACAGAGCAGCCATTAGCTAAATTCCTGAGGGAGTCGAGGTGGTAGCGGAGAAGAGAGCTGCTCGTGAGAAAACGAGGATCGAAACTGGCACGTCGAAATTTGAGAAAGAGTCCCATCGCGGAGGTTGGAGGGTGATTTCGATCGGAACTGGCACGTCGAACCCGTAGTGCCGCGGCGTTGGCTGCTTGTTTACAAGAAGTACCGAACTTTTCAGCGCTGGTATGACGTATAAGGTGGAAAGAAGGTGGGGTGGTGGTGTTGGTGGTGGTGGTGGTGGTGGTGGTGGTTGGTAACCTACGGCACGAGATCCCGGCAATAAATTCAGCTCCGCAGTCGCGTTCTCCCGCCCCTCTCGCCTCTTTTGCTTTTTCGTTCCTCGCAAGTTTTTAACTCCTCTAACTTGGTTATTTATGCTTTTGTACGGACGGAAATACATATCTCGAGGCGGCAGCAGTACCCGCCGTGGCGTGAGAAGAAGCTGTAACTGTTTCCCCGGCTGTGCTGACATCCCTCCTCGATATCGTCGTCCTCCCTAATTGCTAGGCGTGGTGTTAGGACTCGCCCGGCAACTTCGCGCGGTATTAAGAATCATCGATCAAAATGTCACCACGTCGACGTAGTTAGTTATCCTCTTATCGGAATCGCATGCCTGGCAACGCGGAGCGTCGAGAGGAATAAGAAGAGGCGAACTTGGCTGCCGAAAGGCCCGAGGCTTCTCGGGGCTATACCTACCCACCGTACCGCCACAGCCATCGCCATTGTCGGTTCCATGCTTGCAATATTTATAACGCGATTCTTCTCACGTGTGGTATAAATGCAGACCTCGGTCCTTGCCGCGCTACCTACCGACACTGTTATATTATTCGGTTATCCGTTAACGCCGCTTCTCTCCTTCGCGTGACGCCGCTCCTGCCTTCCTGCCTACCCGACTTCAACCACCAGCATCAGACGTACGACCGTATCGCGCTGAATTATTAAACGACAACGAAGTCTTCTGGCAATCGCTCTTGCGTGTACATCTTCGCCACCGCGGAGTTTGGTACTACCGACTAGATACTGCCAGAGAGACCTCTATCTCAGAGTTTACCCCTGTACTGTTCCATACCGCGAGTACCAACGCTCTACGAAGCGCGGTCACGTCTTCATCCGGGGAACTCTCGCGTCAATGTTGTTGTTGTTCGTCTGGTCGACGCTGCCGCGATCCACAGGACCGTAAGGGTGCCATTTCACGGGCAGAGAGCAGCACCAGCCGTTTGGTAACACGCTGGATATTACTAGTGGTATCTACCAGCCTACATCTAATAATACCTAGCAACATACTAGTAATATCTAGTAAGTTTCTGCTACTGCTGCTCCTACTGCTACTACTGCTCACTCCCCATGAAATGGTACCCTCACAGCGTTGCACGGGACCACGGTACGTCTCCCACCGACTACCGGTGGTTCATCGGTAATGGAAGGTTTAGCGTTGCTGGAGACGTACGTACAACCGGCGTAGGCCGTAATCCTGCGTGTAGCATCTACCGATAATCCAGCCTCGCGAAGATCTGGGCACGACTTCGGTGGAGAGGTATTACTCTCGGGTGCGGAGAAGTAGCCCTACACCTTTGCCTCTCTACGTAGCATCATAACCATCCCTCCCCCCGCGCCCGACCTTTACTTCGGAGAACCACGTATTCGCTCAGCTTCCAACGGCGGATTTATGGATTTCATTATTGTCGGCCGCGGTTGGTTACGCGGGGATGGAGGCCCGCCTAAACTCAACTTAAACTTGCGCCCCGTTTGCATTTTATGAGCGAGCGGTAAGTTTCTCCGCGAGGAATTCCATTCGTTCTAAACCGAAACCCATAGATTTCTCTCTCTATCTCCCTCTCTGGCCTCCACGTCCGTCTTGCCACCGCTCGGAGGGCCGTAGCTCGCGTAACCCCCCGCGCGAAGTTTGTTGTCTTGTTTCTTCTCATCTCTATTCCTAATCCCGTTCGCCGTATACTTCCCGGGTAAAAATTACCGTAAGCTCTTCTTTCTCCGTAGCGTAAGCGGAACAACTAATAGTCACCCGTGCGGGGCAGGAACGAGGAAGTGTGGTGCGTTTCGTCAAATCACCAGCCCATCCGCAACGCTCGCGGATATTTGCGGATTATTTTATAGCAGTAAAAGTTGGCGATCTACAAATCACTGCTCCGGAGAGCCAAATTTGATTTTATACCTCCGTTTACGAGCCTGTTTGAAAGCTTCTCTTATTATCGGACGAAAGAGAACGCGAAGCACCCGTTTACGACTGTTCGGCACATCTGATTCTCGCGCGAAAGTTTCGGTAGCTCGACCAAAAAACTCGCGTATCGATCGGTGACTCGCGCTCGTCTCTGACCGGACCGCCCGTTTAATTGTTCCGGGTTGTTTAAAAAAGAAAGAAGTAGAGAAAAATAAACAAGGGCAAAAGGGAATTTTATCGGCGGTCGCGAGTCGAGAGCGAGAGGAGGCGAAGGAAGCGCGTCTACGAACAGCAATTTGCCGGGGTAGTACGACCAAACCACCTTTTTTCGCGCCCTCGAAGCTGCTGCCTCCCTCGTCGCCGGTAAGTTTAAGAGGATGAAACGTATATTTGGGAACAAATACAATTTGAATGAATTAGCAGTAAAATGGAGAACGTGCGATTCCGAGTTACCTCTGACCCGTCGCCGCGCTCGCAGGCGTTTTCCTTGGGATATTTTCCCGGCAAAAACGAGCCGCAACTAAGAATATGATTACGAAGTTGAGTGGTCCGCGAAACACGCTCTTCCTCTTCCTCTCTCTCTCTCTCTCTCTGCCTTCGTCGAAAGCTCGATTATATTCCACTTCGAGCGAGTCGAGTCCGAAGGAAAAGTATTATAGGTACGAATTAGTCGTAAATAATTGGTCGCTCGTATCGAAAATCAAGACTGGGAGGGATGCTACCTCTGTTCTCTCCGGTTCGGTTTGTTTTTACTTATTTACGCCGGTTTGCCTACCCTCTCGACCTTTTGAGCGTTCTACTACAGGGTTTGTATCACCGGGTGCCCGCGCGCTCGCGCGGCATCGCTGCCCGCCGGCGTATATTTTATTCATCCCCTATTGAATTCGGGCTCAATCTTGCGAGAGTATGTCTCCTCCTCCGACAACGGAGGTTCTCTTCCCCCGGGCTCCTCGTTTTCACTCCCCGCAATCGTCTCGCCCGCGCTACTCTGATACTCCGGATGCCGACTTTGATCCCGTCAGGATTTCCACGGGGTTCCCTAATTCCGATACTTTTCACCTCGCCCTCCCCCCCCCCCCGCTCCTCCTCTTCTCCAACCTTTTCGATCGGTTAAACTTTATCCACCCTGCAACGTGCTTCTTATTACTCCTCTCCCGACTACGCGACAACGACAACGACGACCACGACGACGTCTGGTGCCCCTACCAGTCGCGAAACACCGCGTGCCACGCCAAAGGCTACTCTCCTTTATTTGCACCTTTATTCCGAACAACGCGGACCAAGATTGAGAAAGGTTCGTCCTCGGATAGATACTACTCCGGAAAGGCGTCGTTCGTCGCCTCCCTCCCAAACGGATCGGTAGTTTTCAATATTTAAGAAGGTCTCTAGCCGGAACCTCCGCACTCCTGAAAGCAGAAAATAGAAGAGTCGAGGAAACGGAGAGAAGAGTGCTGTCTCGACACTTCTGAAATTGCAAGACGGGCGGAATGGTGACTCGAGGGAAAGATCGGCGTCGGAGCAGGATCACCGACCCGAGAGGTATCTACAACTGTATCTCCGTACCCCTTCTACCCCTTCTACCCCTTCTACCCCATTCGCCTCTTGTACATCGGCTCGCGTCTCTCTGCATGCACGTGTCCCATAGGGTATACCCTCTCTTCTCCTTCGAAAACTCGGACCTCGGAGCTACCGAGCCCCATCCACGACGACGCCACTCTGCTCGCTGGTACTAAAGGGTAGAAGATTCGGTCCTCGATCGAGATGCAACCGTAACCCATCGCCGCCTCGTCCCTGCCGCTCTTAAATCTGGCACCTGACAGATAAAACCCTAGACAAGTAACTCGACTCGTTCGACGGATTCTTACGAAACAAACTCCTCGCATCGGGCCTCGAACCTCCGCTCCGAATACTCGATCGAACGTGGAACCTTGCTATTCGTGCCGGTGCGACGATTTTTTCCACAGATCGCCTCTCCCACTCGACAAGAACGCTGCAAAGCCCGAAATTGCGGTGCAGCTTTTACAGGCGAAAGCGCTGTAAAGTTTCCCATCGACTTTTTACGCCCGCTGCAAAATTGGAAGGTTCTCAGTTTACGGGGAGAACCTCGCGTCAGTGGAGAGTCGAAAAAGAAGCGCGATCCGAGCTTTATGCCGACGGTAGGTACGAGCTGCAAGAGTGATGATGATGAAGCAGCAGGAAAAGCGTAAAAAACAAAAACGGTTCGTCGTGCTTCGGCGCGCAGTCGCGTTGTTTTAGGATCTTTCGAAGAGTGTTGGTTGGCTAAATTGTAGTTCTCGGCCTCTCGCCGTGCCCTCACTCGCTCTCTCGCTCTCTCTCTCTCCTTCGTTCCCGGAGCGAGGAATCCTTGGTACCGAAGTTCCAGGTCTCTTCAGCCTCCCTTAATTACGCCGACCCTCTTCTGTCCCATTAATAAGCGGTCTAAACAAACTGCCTTCGTATAAATACTCGGATCTCTCCTCGTCTCTGTAATTAAATTTGCATTGTATTTCGCAGCTTCGGACCTATTCGCTTAATCGGAGTACGGGTGAACGGTAAACCGCGTAATTGTTCTTCTTTAAAACGTTTCGTCTCGGGGAGCTCTCGTTTCGTTTTTCTTCTCCCTTCATCGCCGACAACCTTCTACTCTCGTTCCGCAACAGGTTCGATGTTCGCCAGTCTCTTCGACGCACCTTTTCTTCCCTCGGCCCCCCGCCGCTGCTCCTCCCATTCCCAGCGAATGGACTCTCGTTTTTGGAAACGAGACTCGCGGCGTCCAGGGAAATCGAGCTCTGCTCGTCAACGATGACGCGTTTCCGCGGCATCATCGAAGCGCGATTCCGCAGGCTCGGCGATCTACCACTCCCGTTCGCGCCGGGCTACCGTACGAATTACAATGCTAATGTTGGCGGAGGTACCTACGCCTCGGCGCCGAGGTCAGCCATGCGCCGCGTTCGGCCTTTCAATTTCCTTTTTTCCCCGTTTTTTCCCTCTCCTCTTCTCACTTCCTCCTCGTTTTTCTCGCGTATCAAGGATATATTTCGATAGATTTATCGCGGCTCGCGGCCTCGCGGTGTTGCGTGATCGCGCGAAGAGATCTCGCGAATCGCGTGCATTTCCATGAGACAGCGACTCCCGACGTTTGTTTTCCGCCGCGTAGCGGAGGGGCGAGCCGATCAATCGTTTCGATGTCATTTTCGTTAAAAATTTCATTATGCAAATCGATCGATAATACATTCTTCCGCGAGCAAACGAGACTGCCGCGCGTCGCTTCGGCGACGGTTGCCCGGACGAAGAGCGTTAAAATGTAAATTCGAACGAACCGAATTAATTTAACAACGAAAACTCCAATATTATAATAGGAATAGCAATAAGAAACGGCCGGAGGTCGGAGAGAGGGCTGCGCCGTGCTATGCTATTGCTGCGGGATATTCTCGGAGCTCTTCGGCTGCAGGGACCTAAGATTCGGTATAAAACTTATATAAAGCTCTAAAGCCACGGGGTGACGGCTGATATCACTGTACTTATGGAAATTAAACGCCCGTCCGACCCTGGCCCGTTTTACCCCGCCCGTCGAGAGCCTCGCCTCGCCCCCCTCCCGTCCCCCCGATAAATATTCGTGAGAGAGAGAGAGAGAGAGAGAAGACGAAGCATGGAAATGGGACAAAAAATGAAGAATCAAGCTTCCACAGACTTCGGCAACTTTAAATCGATCGTCTTTTTTTTTCACCACCCCCGATGCTTTTTCTTGTTTATGAAAGATCAGTATAAGTCAATTCGAATCAAAACTTCCGCGCCGTTATAAATCCTTCTTCGCCATTCTTCTCTTTTCCCCTCGAATCCAAAGTCTACGCCTAAGCTGAACTCGAATTCGCCCTATTTCTTCCCATTTTTCTACATCATCGTCATTTCCTTTTTATTGTCCCATCGGTGCACAATTTCTCGTATACGCGACAAACGTTCCGTTGATTCGTTATTCATCTCAGCGGATTTTCGATACGGTGCTTTCCAGCTTAGACGCTTTTTTCGCAGCAATGATCCGGAGTGGCCGAGGACGCGCGACTGACACGCGCTTAGATCACAATTTTGGTTTCCGGTGTCGAGCGACGCCGTACGGCACATGGCGCGACGCGACCGGACCAATTTTAATGAAATTTATCGCGAGCTTTCGGTAACGTGCGACAACTCTGCCGGGAACATAGGTGGGTCGAGGTATTACACGTTACCGCTTATAGGCGTCGGTACAGAGCATAACTGGTGAATTAGGGGGATATATATACATGTGTGCGTATATATATATATATATACGTATAGATAGAGAGAGAGAGAGAGAGCGAGGGGAGGACTCTGGGTACGTGGAAAATATAATGGCTACACGCACGCGACGAGAATCGCGTACGGACGCGACTCCACATCGACTCCGGCTCACCGCCACGTGGAAACGTTGAAACACTGATAAGAGAGCCAATTATCGAACTATCAGAGTACCCACCTAGCGAACGCGGTTCTGTTTGCATTTCGAATTATTTCATCGAGCTTAAAGCTCCGCCGATACCCGTTCGCGAATAACTCCGAACGGAATGCTAATCATTGTCCTTGCCGCCGTCGTTGGCTCCGATGGAATTGAAAATTCTTACCGTCGAGTCGATTCCATTCTCATCGTCGTCACATACGAACGGTCGACGAATCGATCGTTATCCCACCGCGACTCTGGCTGCGATTCGTTTTGATTACGAAACAAATCATTCCCCATTCAAACCCCCACCAGGCCCAGCGCGATGCACACGCCGTTCGCTCCTCGCAAAATTTGCGTTTGATGTCGCTACGTGACGCTGCTGCGTTGCGCGTTGCCGTGCCGCTCGGATGATTAATGCCGCGTCACGTCGTCGACGAATCTGACGAGGGGAGGCCGGTCCCGAAGGGTGAAACGGACGACTGCTACCCCGTTGCCGCTGGAACCACGACCATCGCCGCGCCTGCTCCGGCTGCTACTACTACTTCGAGCACCAGAACCGGAGCGCGCTGTTTGGGACTGCCGTACCACCGCGCGTCACGATACTAACCGCACTCAGTCACCATTTCCGCAACCAATTCCCCGACCTCGTCGCGTAGTAAGTAAAACGCGCGGGGCATCCCCTGCGACGACACGTGCCAGATACAAGCGGACCAACGTAGACGCTGTACGCGATCCGCCGAATCATCCGATTCCACTGAAAACGGTGGTCCCCGTGCAGTCACGTAGCATCCCCGCATAGCTGTAAACCATCCACCGTCGATCGTTTACATTTTCAAAAGACCATTTGTCAAACGCTCGAGGACGGTAAATGGCGACCGGAACTCACGAGCGAACGCACGAGCAACCCATGGCTGAGATATCGATGAAATTGAATGAACGGGCGCATCCATTGTCATCTGCGAAATGACTCTTAGTTTCGAGACGCTGCTCTGTTTCTTCTCATCCGAACCGTTGCCTCCTCCGGATTCGCTGTCCTCCTCCATTCCTCGCGCAAGTCAAAACGTGCGGTGGAATTCGATACGTTATCGAACCCATTAGGCCGTCAAGACAATACGTTACCCTCGTACAAATACGCAAAGCCGGTTCATCACTCGGAGCTGCCTATCTAATATTCGCTGGTCCAGCGCCGCTGCTAGAACGTACCGGTCGCCGTTACAAAGGACGGTATACAACCAGGATCCTGCAGAGAGAGCGACAGAGACCGAGAGAGAGAGAGAGAGGGAGAGAAACACCCAAGGCTCTTGTCAATGCGTTTGTAGACACATCTGATCTGTATCTATATTATACTCTCTAACTCTCTATCCGCCTCTCGTTCCCTTTCGCATGTACCGTTCTGCGGTATCCCGGCCTACCCACCTCACCGCAAATTCTATCTTTACCCGGTCTCCTTCCTCCGCTCGCCATTGTCTCTGGCTCCCGTGTCGTCAACTCATCGGTCTCTCGATCCCCAGAAAAAAAGGTATTCCGGCGTTTGAATATTCGTGGAGAAACGATACGTACGGGTTTCGGAAGAAAACGTTCACCTCGCGGCACGTGTTTCGCCGAGCGGAGGGAAGCACCGCGCGCGTACGTTTCGGAAATGATTCTGGGTAACAACGGAGCTCGATGATCGCGGGAACAGAAAAATATCCGAAAACATGGCTTCGTTCCGGCGAAATACTGCCGCCCGTTTCTGAAGAAATCGTCGAGATAGAGAGAGACAGAGACAGAGAGAGAGAGAGAAAAAGACAAAACCCTCCGTATCTCTGTACCCATTGTGTCTGGATCTACCATTGTTCGATGTGCTCCGCGTTCCTCTTCCACCGATGATGACTACTGTCCTCGCGCCTTTCGTTTGGACGAAAACTCATCCGGTGTTTGAAAACATGATCCGTACGAGATGAAACGTAGAACTAATCGTTGGTCGAATGACTCGTGAAAAATACTGAAATCCGTAAAGTGGTTCCGGGCGATAGACTCGAGCAGCATTGTGCAGATGTAGATCTATGGAAATTGGCGGTCACGTGGTGTGTGCAAGTACGCGATAGGCTGTACGTAGAAACGCGAACGGAGAGGGAGAGATCAGAGAGAGAGAGATACGTAAGTCTGCTACACGGAGGCTCGCGTGAAACGTGCCTTTGCCTTTACCTCTGCTGCCTCTACGTGTCGAGGTCGTCGCGGTAATAATCCCGAGTGATTTATTTTATGCCCGAAACTTACAGTTTAAATTAGTTTCCAGCAACCGTGACTAATTTCGAGCTTTCAACTCGATATTTCACGTCTTACTCGATTACTCGTTGAAAGTTGACATTTCTTTTTTACCATCTTCCCAACGCGACCTCCGCGTCTGTTTTATTCCTCGACCGCGGCAAAAACGAACATTTCGTTGCGACAAATTTTTAAAAACCGCGGACACTGTTTGCCGCAGCGTTCCCCTGATCCGGGACGAGAACGACGGGGGTGGCAACTCCTGTCGGTCGTGATGCATTGCTGCGCCATGTGCGCCGCGCCGCGACGTCACGGCCGCGGTAGACTGATGCCTCGATCACTGCACCTCTACCTACCACCGTACTTACCCCGCTGTTTTTCACTTTTTTGCCCGAATCTCTTCCCGGTGGGAGAACTTGAGCTGCCTGCTCCCTAGTCATCGACTCCTTCTTCCGGCGTCGCGGCAACAGCCGAGCGGATCACGGGATGGAAGTCGATCTGCTCGGCCTTGTACCTCGACGCTGCTTCATCATCGGCAACGTTTATACGTCGCGAATAAGAGCGAATGTATTTATAGAGAGAGAGACGGACTCGCTGTACAGGTATACGAGTACCTATACGTGTAGAGAGCTTTTGGCTCGACGTGGCGTGGAATAGCGCTGGAAGGCAATATTTCCTGTTTATAGCGCTGCTAAGCCGCAACTAACCACCTTGTTAGGAAGTTCACCGGACCCGCGGTGAGGTAGTGCGCTTCAGATACTAAATCATAACTTGGAGAAATTCTCGGCAAAGCCGATGCCTTCGCGCGCGCGCGGAGCCTTTGACGCGGAGAGCGTCGCGCGTCGTCGTACAAGTTTTGCCATCGTGGAGTTTTGAAGAAAACGCTACCCTTGCAGATCTCGAAACATCGCGTCCTTCCCCGTGTACAGTGTACAGTTTCGAAGGAAATGCTACCCTTGCATATCTGGAAATGTCACGTGCTCGTAGCTCTGTAACTTTGGCCGAGGGCACACGAGAGATGCAAATGTGGGAAAGGGATGCTAATATGACGTGCTACGTGATATGCCCCCCCGCGCCGATGCACGTGTCGCAATTTCGTAAACACGGTATCAAATTGTGCAGGATAGCGTTCCGTGTCGGCTAGCCAAAGACTGTAGTCGTCGTTGCCCGCGTAGGGGACACGATGAAGGAGTCCTAATTACAGCGAAACACGGTGACTGAATTCTGAATTATGCATCGAGCACCCTTCCGCGTTGCCATGCGAGATGGCGAATGTGACACGGTGATACGAAAAAGATGTGACGTCGATGTGAAAAAGATTCGACGAGCGTACAGCGCGTCGTACGTTCGCGAGCCGATTCTGGTTTCCCAATTTACATTCGAAAGCTCGCCTATTCTTGGACTGCGAACGGTGAAAACTGGATCAGCTAGTCAATTTCAAAACTCTTCCAGTCGGCTTGGGGCAAACAAGGAAATGGCTGCTTACCCTACCAGGGGTCTCCGGCTCGCGGTTCTATAGAGACGTGCACCCTCGTATACCTATACGCTCGGCGTTATGCACACGCCCTTGGCAAGCACTCGGCGTCGTTGGCTACTTCTACCCTGTAATATGCGCGCACTTGCCCCCCCCCCCCCCCCCCCCCCCCCCCCGAGCTCGACCGCACACACCATGTAATATATAAGTTATCAACTGGTGCGGTCCGAGGACAAGCGTTTTAGCGGTGTTCGCTGCTTCGGCTCCCGCGTAACGGCTCCTTTCTTGGCTGTCCTTACGCCCGTGACTGCGAACGAGTACCTACGTACACGGAGCTTAATAAGCTCCCTCTCTCTCGTACCGATTCCGCGTGCCTGTCTCTGTGGTAAAAAGCATCCTTCGACAGAGGCGGCCTAATTACCCGCGACTACCCAAAGTGTATACAAGGGAGTGGCGGCTGGCGCTTACGTCATCGTAGAAAAAGATACGAGGTCTAATAGGGTTGCGAACGGGCGGAAACCGATAGGTATACGCGCGTATATACACAAGCACTCCCATGAACCTCGCGATTATTAGATTCATCAGGGACAATTTACTCGCGGAGAAACCCTTGCCCATCGACGACGATCACTACTCTCGCGTCGAAGTCGATGTGGGGTCAGCTTCCGCGAGGAGTCTTCCCTCGTTTTTCTCGAACGGGGATGGAGCCGCGAACACGGAGGAGACGCGTGTGCCTCGACGGGACGCGGGATCGAGGTCGTCTTGGGGTAAAAAAGCAGGGAGCGATCTATCGCCCGTTCTCCCCGCGTTGCTGATGCGAACGCGAAAGAGTTCTCGCGTGCTCCTGGCAGACGGGACGGGCTACGTTATAACGCGGCTCGAATCTGGAACCGCCGCGTCAGCGCTCCTCGATGATTAGTGGTTTGGTTAATGCTCACCTGCGCCCCGGTATGCCGGCTCGATCCGACTTGTTGTCGGAACAAACTTGGGCTTTCGGCACGTAACAAGAAGCGGCTATCTTCAACTCGCAACAATAGTTGCGTAATTAACGGCAAATCCACCTGCGGCGAGCTCTACGCGGACGTTGTCGGGGGAATGATACGGAGTCACGCGATTTTCACGCCCGATAAGCCACTCGCGTAATCTGATCGTCGTCCAATGTCGTCGGCGGCCCAAAGGGGGCGCCCAATTTTCGAAATAGCATCCCTCTCCGTATCGACTCGCAAGGACGAGGGAATTCTGACGAAATGCCAATTACCCGCGTATATTCCCACCTTCGCAGACTCGTTATCCGCGTTATTATTCGCGTGGTCCGAGCGAGCGGACGGAGAAACGTGGAAAGCGCGGGGCGCGGCGGGGGGGATGCAGTTAATCTTCTCGGTCCACTAGGCGGGTGAGAATCTACCAATTAGTTCGCATCCACTGCATTGTGTCTGCCCTCACCTTCCTCACCTACCCTCGAATCTGTTCTCCACGGTTCCGTACCCGCGTGCTTTCCCATCTCTCTCCGCCGCCGCCGCCACTCGGTGAAGTGTTTCAACTGCGAGGACATTTGCCTGCCACGCGGCAATCATCCGCGAAAGTGCGGGACGTTTCCGCGTACCGGTACGGTAGAGGAGTACGTTTTAATCTCCTTCTGTTTCCCACGTTCACGTACCGGATATAGGAGACCGCGGACAACGAGCCTCCTCTTTCAGCATTTTCTTATAATCTTCAAACTCGGAGAATACGTATAGAACGCTGATCGTTGTTTCTCTGAGTAAATCCATGGCGAGTGTCCGACCTTCGTCTCATTATTGCCATTGTTATTATATTTATTTAATTTTCCCTCAAAGTTGCGTCAAGAGTATAGTTGGCGGTGCTCCTGTTCCTCCGACGATCGCCGGGCCACTCGGAAACGGTATTGTCCCGTCGTCTGGCCGAGTCTCTCGGCACACCGTCGGATGACAAACACGGGGAAAAGTTCCCGTGTTTGTCCGTTGGTTTACCGGCTCTCTGTCTGTCCTGGACTCTTTTCATCGGATGGGAAAAAAAGAAGGCAAAAAACAAAACGAAAAAAATGCTTCCCGCTCGTTTGCCGAGCGCGTGATCCGTGGGGCTTGACCGCATCGCCGGCAACGATATCGCCGTGGCAAACAAAATTCGGACTAGAACGGTGGAAATCCACTGTGACCTCGCTCTCGGTTATGGCGCTGCTGCAATCCTGCACGATGGTCACGGGTTGCGTGGCACACGACGCGAGGCGGCTCCTACCTACCGGCAAGTCCACATCCAGGAAAATTCTCGAGTGGTCGCGGCCGACCGGGCAAACAATCACGTCGCGTACAGCACCATTGTTCCCCGAGTAATTGAATCCGTCCCAAGTTCCGTGGATACCCAGTTCCGCGAAAACACAACCAACAGTCATCGCAACGAATTTCTCTCTTGGATACACCCGAGGGTTCCTAGCCTAGCCTACCCTACCCTACCCTCCTCCGTGCACGCATGCCACGCCAACCATCCCAACAAAATAATTTCTTACCCCAACGAATTCCCTGCAATCTCACCGATGTGCCAATGCTTACTTACAGCACGTTTGTTTCATCCCTCTACTATTACGCTCTCATATTCCTAGCGATGATGTAATTTTCTCCTGAAATTTCTCCGCAAATAATGCAACATAAAGCGGAGCTTTTAAACGAATTTTTATACATCTTTTTATGTATTTAAAAATTATATCCAAAGACACGTGGAACGGAACTGAACGTAGTATTAAAAAATTGAAAAACTAAATTCAAGGTCAGCGTTTTGAACACGATTACACGAACGACTCGAATCACGATTATGAGCAAAGTATCGTGCCTTTCGATCTGCACTTTGGAAATCGTAGTTCTAATATATTCGTGAGAGGCGACGAGGTAGGAAGGTCGTAAAAATTACGGACGGCTCGTAGCAGGGCAGCACGTTGCATTCGACGTCGCGTTGACGTACCACTTGATTTTCGGATGGTTAGACGTGTCCCGTGACGAAAAGAATGAGCCGTCGAGGGGAGAGCGGACGAGGATCGTCGGGTCCGGAGTCGAGTCGCGCGGAGATGGGGAGGCAGCGAGGGTAGTAAAGCCTTTCGCGAAGGGCTGTTGTAAGTTATATTTACAAAGTACATAAATCCCTTTTGTAAAGGAAAAAAAAACCTCGGAAACAATATGGCGGTCTTAAATCCTCTCCTCGTCTCGCGCTCGCAGCTCGCCACTCACGGCTTGCTTTACCCCCCGGAAACCTCCTGTTCCACCCTCGGCGAAAGGCGACTTAAATTAAAATTAATTGACTGCAGGGGCAGCGCGCGGCAGGTTTCTAGTTAGACGAAGGTACGAACGAACGTAGAAGTAAGTCCCAGGGCGAAGGGATGAAAACGTCGGACGTCGCGAGGAAGCCACTGTAATTTACTTATTTTTTTCCCTTCCCTCTCTCTCTCTCTCTCGCTGTGCTCCCTTGGCCAACCTTATTTTACCCAGTTTGCGCACGTGCTCGTCAAAATAATAATTATTCCACGCCTCGACTCGCTCGTTTCCATCCTTCTTCTACCTTTTATTCACACCCGGAGACTCGTCGTAAAAAAAAAGAAAAACGGAAAAAAATACCGTCCCGCGATTGCAACGTGGACGAGGCGCGGAAACGTTATTACCCATCGATCCGCTTCTGGAAATTCACATCGAGAATCCACGTCCACGAGGTCGTTAAGTTTACCAAGGGGAAGTCAATAGTTACTCGACGATTGGAATGAACCTCAGCCTCTTCGAGTACTTAACGATCGACTCCTTCGGTCCTCCAGTTCTCTTGGTGCTAACGAGGCTTGACGAAAATATTCGAGCTGCCACCGACGGACACGAGACGACGTGATCGCAAAGTGTCCGATTTCCGCCCAACGACGCGTGATATTATTTCCGCGTCACGAGGAGCTTCGTTTTGTCGCAAAGACCGAGTCGCGGTGTCGATAATTTGCAGACGTAAATTTGTCGGAGCGACACTTTTCGACGGACGGAACGTCGAGAAATGCAGTATTTACGTAGGATGGTAGTCTTTTCTGGCGAGGAGAAAATAAAGTGAGCGAGAGAGAATCGAGGCGAAACGTTCGATGGGAATCGTTCGAGTGCAAACTCAGCGTCGCGTTTGGGAGGCCAACGAGCACGCGAATATAGCGATAGCTCGCTATATTCGTAGATCGTGTCTTGGTTGAACGATTCGATGAGACCGCGTGGACACTCGGCGATGGTTTTAAAAATAAAGTCGCGTCTCGAAGTAGCGAATTACCGAAAAGGCCGAGGTGGTGGACTCCCCTCGCTCCTTCCATCCCTCGATATATATCTCGCCCCATCTCTTTCTCTCTCTCTCGCGACGCTGCCCGGTAGAGCGATAGAGCGGTCCTCTTCTAGTCGCGACCGATCCGCGGCGAGTAGTAGTGGTAGGCGAACGAGGGTCGGACGCAAAAAGTCAAAGACTACTGCATTGCGTTGTCACGTCCCGAGGGACAACTCCGACTCCTCTCGAAGATGGTTCATTAGCTGTCGCATTGCAGGATCTGGCCGAACTCTCGCGTGGTCCTTCGCTGCCATCGAGCAGAACTGGCCGCCTATACCTACGTGGCGCAGGATCAATCGGAGCTACCCTCTCCCCGCGCTCCCCCGCCCTCGCAGCCCCGAAATCTCCGTCGCGGCTTCGCCGAAACCTCGCGAATTCGACTCGACGTCATTTTATCTAGTCAACCGTGTTTCACCAGAGAGTCCCTTTCAGGGCGGTCCACGTACATCGACGCGAGGCCGGATATATATCTGCCTTTTCACTTCGACCCCGCAACGGGAGGTCCTTCTTTGATCTTCGAATCATTGCTCGTGCTTCGTTGACCCCACTCCAGATTCTAAACCACAATAACTATGGACTCCCGATGAAGTTTAGTCGAATTGAAAGCCCACCCCCCGACTACACGCGTGTGTCTCCGCGTTCCTTGTAATTTTCCACTCATCGAGTACACTCTTCGACCTCGTGCTCCGATCGAATCCCGAAGCCCGAGGGAACTCGGAGCTCTGAATCCCGATGAAATCTTCAATACCGAGTTGCACTGGAATTTTTCCGTAGCCAGTTGACAACGAAACCCAAACGAAGTCCCACTAATCGAATCCACGTCAAATTTCAATATTTTCACAGCGTTCGGATGAAACGAGTCCCAATCGAACGCTCACTCTACACGGTAAAAAAAAGCGTGCGTCGTCGTGTAAAGTGTGATGTTTATTTTGTAGAATATTTAACATTTCAACGTGATAGTTAGTATCGTTCTCAAAGTCCGTTTTCCAACACCCTAAAGTTGTTATTTGATAGCAAAGTAACGCTTTTTAAATGTTACTCTAACACAGAGCTATCTTACTCTATCGCTATGCACGCAGCGTGTGGAAATAATACTAATTTTGTGTAAAGTAAAGTCAGTTACGCGAATTCTTGTGCTAAAGTTGACGGAAAACTGTTTGGCGTGTAGTTGGAACCGTTTCAGCATCCGCCGGTGGATGGGCACGACTGAATCCGCGATTGGTCGTTTGGTAACGAGCAAATACGGATATTCTTCGCTCCTGATTCGCGACGCATACGCTTCCGGTTATTTTCCACGTCTCGCTCGGAACAAATCCCGTCCGATTTGAGCCCGGACTAACCTGAGCCGACTTTTCCATGTTGCATAGTCTTGCGGGATGGATGGATATTCCGTCTCGTTCCCGTTTTATTATTCCCTACGATATTCCTCCTCGTTCGGGGCCCCTCTCCGACCCCTGCTATCTTGCCGTGTACAGCAGAATGCCGAATTTAGCGTAAACTTAGTTGAATATTGTTTGTCTGGGGATTCGCGCTCGAGCGAGCTCGGCCAGGATGCTTATACTACTCCATCCCCATTCGCGTTCCACTGCTCCTCTCCCTTCGCCGCCCATTCCTCTCCGTTTCTCGTTCTCTCGCGCGAACCACGAGGTAAAAGCGAATCGCAAAGAACCAGCGGGGGATGGACGACCCGGCAAGTGTGTAGGTATCGCATGAAAGATGGGTCCCGGTACGCGAGAGCAGAGCTGTTTCGCGCTACGTTTACCATTTTATTTTACACGAAAATACATCCGCGTAGCTATATTACGTACCACCTATTTTCCGACGCGAGCCACCAGAACTACGGAAGGGGCATACGTAGCTCGAGATCCGGACGAGGATATACACACCGTCAGCCCACTTTACCCAAATCGGCAATAATTATACCAGGCTCGCGATATTTTGACCAATAACCGAGTCAGGAAAATGAAAATTGAGTCGTTTCTATGGCTCATTTGCTGGAGATGTGATCGTTAATTGTACAATAATAACGCCATTTACGGGTGTAAAAATTACACGACATTTTGAATGATAAGAGTGAGGTCCTTTGAAATTGAGAAGACTGTCCTAACCTGCACAATTCCTAAAAAGCATACAAATTATTATTGTACAAATGATAATTACATTTTGCAGCGTTTTCCTCGGGGACCACTTAAGTTTCGTAAGCCTGAAGAGCATACGGGGTATGGTCATTTCCGCGTTGGGTACAGTGGCCTGACGGTCTAATCAGCTCAACGACCAGAAATTAACCCTCCAAAGAAGCATACAGCGGAAAAAATGATATTTGGATTGAAAAAAAGAAGGAGAAAAGTCTGAGGTTCTTCTCGAATCTGGAGTAAGTGGAGTAAGTAAATCCTTGGGTGCTTCGAAGGATTAGTCGTGTTGGGGCCAACATTGGGAAGTGGATGAAACAGGTGGTAATTATTACGGATGATCGAATGCTCAGAGATGACGGGCTGAAAGTGGAGCGATGGGAATGCGGCGGGTTGATGGTAGCGAAGATAAACTGCAATCAGGAGGAAAACGGACTGCCCAGTTTTAAGACCGGCGGAGAGACGAAGCAACGCGTAACTCGGTCGAATTAGCAATTCTAAATATTTAGTCAAAGCGAGACTAATTCATTAATTACTACGTCGACAGCTACGAATCTCTTATTTATCTCCGTATAACCCAACTTCCTACTTTCTTCATTATCTTCCTCGTCGTCTACTCGCTAGACGCGCCACTATTTCCTTGATTTTTTTTCTTTCTTTCTTTTTCGCCCCCCCCGTTCCCCCGCTTTTCCTTCCCCGTTCGAGTGTCGGTATCGCGAACAACGGAGAACTTTTAATTCCATAACTTGAGGATTAAATTATCACGGATGGAAATTCCCTCGGATCCTCGTGGCATACTCTGCTGCAGTTTATCGGACGAACTTTAGTCGTTCGCCGTCGTTCTTTCGAAAACGGGGTTGATTTTCACGAAGGCACGGAAGCTGACGGCTCGCATGACAGTTTAATGATAGATAGAGCAGCAACGTAGCGATGAGAGATTAACGATTTTTTGGACGACGGTGGAAAGAGGCAGCTGGTGGTAGTTACGGATTTCCTGTCGCATCGCCTCGAATTACGAACGATACTATAAAAGTGGAGCGGGATCGATAAAGATGGGGGGCGGGGGGGTGAGGGGAGGACGAGGGGAGGACAACCACCGACACCGCCGCCACGGCACAACGTTTCTCGCTCCACCTAATATCGTCTCGACAAACTTTTGCTGATTCGTCGAAGACTTCCGCGAAGCCGAAACGGTCCGAGAATATTTTGCCCCTTGGCCCGATCGATGATAGAAGTGAAAGACAACGTCGCGTGTTTCGCGACTATATCTCGAGGTTATCTGCCTCGCCCCCGGTAGGCTTCGTACGACGTAGAGAAAAGGGGCTACCGGTCTGGTAAAAGCTCGAATGTAAAACTGTGGGTGGTAGCGAGTCGAGGAGAGAAAGTTGGGGGGAGCAAAAAGGTAAACAAGGCAATGAATTACTCGAGAAGTGGTGTCGCGGTCATCGGAGCGAAAATGGTCCTTGCGGCCGAAGCTTTCCCGGAGGAGGAGGAGTAGGAGGAGGAGGAGGAATCGCGGATTTTCGGAGCATAAGCGACGAGGTGACTATTAGACGTCGCTACCGGGCGCAAAAGTTGCTGGAAAACTTATGAAACTCGGATTGAGTTTGCCTCCGCGGACGGAGGACAGGGACCGGGGAATCGGTGCGGCGATACCTCCTCCTCGTAGTTAGACGAAGTAGTATAGTTCTCGGAAGTAGTATAGTTATACGAGGTGTTCCGCCCTCGGAAATATACGAAACATATTAGCCTCTGCGTCACGTCCGCGAATTGCCGCGAACTTTTTTCTTCGAGGTGACATTACGAGGAGAGAGAGCCGAAGAGTTTGGGGAGCGCGATGTGGACGAGCCTGTCTGGCTGCCTGGCTGCGGCGGGATTGAGCCATCAAAAGTTGCCCGCGCGTGTGCTGAATCTCTTTTCCGCGAGGAGAGCTCTAGCTGTACTCTCGATGAGCATTAGGACTCGTGCCCTGTAGCGTTTCAGCCTCCTCGACCGCGCCGGGTACCTGGATTCCACAGTCTCGGAATAACGGATCTCCGTTGCGAGAGACAGCGAGAGAGAGAGAGAGAGAGAGAGAGAGAGAGAGAGAGAGAGATAACTGAGTTCCGTTCGTGGTCCTCGATGGCCACCTGTTCGCGATCGGGTTGCCGGCCACTTTTTGAATTCGGTACGTTCAGTTTGTTTTTTTTTTGTCTTCTCTTCCTTTTTCCACCTCTTCGTCGGTGCGGCGGGCGCGAGAAGGAGAGGGAGAGAACGAGGGTGGACGGAGGCAGCGGGGCTCGAAGGGTCAGAGGCGAAGGCGTATCCAGAGCTAATTGGCAGCGTAGTTAATGAGCTTTGCTGCCCTCTAATCAGACGAACGTTCTGATTGGCTTTACGACGCTCTTGCAAACAAGCGCAAAGCCGCCACCTCGAGGTGCGAGGTCGGTTCGTATCTCGTTTCCTCGCATCTTCTCTTTCCAAAGACGCGAGTGAAGTGGTCCACATTCGCCGTTGGTCTCCTCCAATCGAGCGAATCCGGCACGCGGTGTATCGCGGTGAAGAGCGATGACTCGATTTATCATATGCCTTCCGGTTCAAAGGTCCGCAAAGGTTCGGCGAGAGGCTGGGATACGGATAAGCAACCGCGCGCGCGCCTCGACGGATGGATTCTCCGAGTTGTGGCCTCCATCATTCAATCGCCTGGTTGTAAGCCTCGTAGCTCCCGCCCGAGCGAACCGTCCCGATATGACCGATATCGGGCTGGCTCTCGAACTGGAACATCCTCAGCGTTGGTAAGCCAACGACGACCCCCCGATTCGCGGACCCACCGGAACCACGGAAAACGATCGAGTACGGGCGACGGGGATCGAAAAGTGAGCGTCCAGATGGCTGTAGCAGATCGATACCACGAGGTACTTTCCCTCGCCAGTTCACGTCGCGAGGCGCCCTTTCGGTGATTAATTAACCAATTATACGAGGCGACTTATCACCCTCGCAGCTTCTCTCTGCTACCAAGACCAGAATTTGTAAACGAACCCTGCCGCCTAACGAACGTGCCAACGGTGCTGCTATGCCGGACTAATCATCCTTCTTTCTTCGCGATCGTCGTCGTCCTCGCTGCGGCTGTTCGCCTCACCGCGAACAAGTCTTGCCGGTAAGATCCGATTCGATTATACGAATTCGACCCTCGACCTTGAAAACGAGCCTCCAGAGCCCTCCGCGCAACTTGTTATCCCGAATGGCCTGTTCAGGGACACGCGAACGATTCCGAATGGCGTAAAGCCGACTCGTTCGACCGAAGCAAATATCTCTCCCTCGGTCCTCCTAATCTCGACTCTTTTCCCCAAACAAGACGCGAATAGATCCAATAATAAGGCGTGTAGTAACCGTTCCCAAGCCGCGACACCCCGCCTCGCGTGACACTTCTATCGATCCAGTCGGAGCAAACTTCATTAGGGTTGCGTCCCCAACGCTACCGATCCACTCTCCGCGGAGTTTGCCGAAAGTCATCTTCGTTCGGAAATACCTTCGTCACTCTCCGAATCCATTCGAACCCCGTCGCCGAGTCGAAAGTCCCATGCATCCTCAGTCGGCACATCCTCCTCGGAAGTTCCCGGTACGCTCGTAGGCCGAGTATTTCTTTCCTTCTCCTCCTCTTCTCGCGACGCCGCTGCGGATGCTTCCGGCTGCGAGTCTTCGAATTCTCGTCGGACATCGTTTTCGGGAAAAACAATTCGCTCGGACAGTTTCGCCCGGACTCGAAGGGTCGTTCGACGCCAGGCTCGTTGTACGAAATGCTTTGACAGGAGAACGCTCGCCGTAGAACTCGCGGACGAATTTGACGAGGATCGAGATTGGATCTGTCCCGTGTAGTGTGTAAACAGGGGACCTCCGGGTTTATATTACGTAAGTATTACGTAACTTGTGTCGCGGTGGCTGCTCGTTGACTTTCGTATACGGTGGATGGGCTCGGGGCTTTGGGGGTCGTAGCCGGGACAGCAGCTGAGAACAGCGCGACGGGTGTGATTCTAGTTCCTTGTCACGCGCTCGGAGCCCGTATTCCTCCGCGGAACGCGGAGCCCGAGAGTACTTGATCCCGTCAATTTACCTCTCGTCCTCCGTACTCGAGTTCCTTGATAATCCACCAGCCTTTAAGTTGAAACGTGAAAGTTGAGCCTGAATGTCAACGACGCCGGGGGACTCCTCCGCGTAAAAAAGCTCCGACTTAAAATCAAATCTTCATTAACCTCGCGCTCACCGATCGTCGAGCGACGTTCGCTTCTTTTCACCCCCCCCCCCGACCCCGACGTCGGCGAAAGCGCGCAACCCTCGGAAACGCGATCGATTGCAAATTTCATCACATTTTTTTCCTTTCGTTTATTATTTCTAAAAATAAAAAGCCAATCGCCCGCTACGACGTCAACGATTCGTAAATTCCCGAATCCGTCGAAATTCCTTCGTCGAAAGTCTACAATTTTTAATTTATTATTTTAAACGTCCATTAACAATGGAAAAATATGAAGATTAATTCTAAGTAACTAAAAAAAGAATACGCAGCAAGGAAAAATCATATTCATAATGATTGATGCAGAAAATAAAATTTGTCAAATTTCCAAAATCGAAATAAAATAGTTATTATAAAGATCGGGCAAAAAAGTTGTTAAATTGCAAGTAGCCTTTTTGAAAGAAAAAAAATGGCCTGAAATTTAAACTTGAAAATCACACACCAAAATATATGATAAAAATGGTTCGCATTTTTTTCAAAAAGGTACATAAAAAATGAACATTTAAAAAAAAAACGATCTGATTCGGCCCGTTATTCCAAAAGTGAAATTTGATATCTTTCGAACGGGTGATAAAAAAGTCTGAAAATTTACCTAGAAGGTTTTTCGAATGTTGCACAAAAGACTTTACGAAATGAAAAATAACATTTTTTTGAGACAGTCCGATTTGCGTGGAACGCCCCGTATATATATATATGGGTATATATATATATATGTAGATGCGGAACAATTTTCCGCGACCACTGTCGCCGCTTGCCGCGCGGCGGTATGATATTCCGATCATCCGATACGCGGGAGAGAAGAGAGGAGCGAAGTTTGGTCGCGCGAAGTTCGATGTTTTCGGTGGAACGATGTTATTTCTGTGACAATAAGCGCGTTATTTTTCCAAGCCGCGCGGCTGAACGCGGCTGAGTATCGCGGAGCGGGAGGCGGAGATACGATATAAAATTGTCTCGGAGTTTCAAATGGGATCTACGGTCAGCTGAAACTTGCGAGCCGGGCGAATAAAGACGGAGTTATCGATGATAATAAATTCTTAGAGCCGGTCCTCTCGGGATTCTCGAGAAAATCCAGGCACTTCGTCGTCGTTGCCGCACGAAACTTGCTCCGACTCGAATATAAGGAGAAAGAAATTACGTCGTTTGAATACAATATATTATTATTCCAGTATTTCCTCCTCGATTTTATCGCGCGCGCACCGCTAGGTCCGCAGCGTCGTTGGGATAGGGCATGAAAAATGCATCGGACGAACCCTTTCGCGGTGGGCGGTAATGCACGCGCAGAATCCGCGCACGAACGCGACGACGGACCTTGCATTTTCCTCGCACCGTCCGCGTTTCGCCCCCCGACAAATCGATGATTCTCATTCTCCGACGAAAAGCTGGAGACAAAAAAAGCTCGTCTCGTCTGTCCATTTCGTCTTCCCCTGCGGAAAATTCTCCTCCTCTGCGCGGAAATCCTGCAAACATATAAGTCCAACTTCGCGTCTTCAAGGTCATTTCATTTTTCCATGCGTGGAGAATTCTAAAAAAAAATAAAAAATGAATCGCTCATCGAATGTTTTCGACAGTAAATACGTTGAAAACGCGACGATTGTGAAAAAAGCTCGGTCGACCGTGCGCAAATATCGCTTCGCGAAAACATTTGGAATTTTGCGCAACCCTCGGCCCGCCGAAGCGCTGGACCGTTCGTTTATCGAGTGCCTCTTCGTTTGAATAGTCGAATTCCGTAATTCGGTGTCGTTTCGGCGGCAACAATATCGATGGCAATAACGGTAATGAGACGGCGGCAGCTCCACCATCTCATTTTCACCGCAACAGCTCGTTGATCGTCGTTTAATTCGGCCCTTTATTCGCGACGGGGTATCGCGCGGCGAGGATACAACAACCGAATTGTAAATTATCATCGCTATTATCATCGGAATTTGTCGAGCGTGTGCGCGACACGCGGAAGGCTTTTTATCGGAGGAAGGGCTTGAATTATCACCTAATGAATCGCGCGAGAATCTGGGGTGAAAGTACCAAGGGATCTCTCTCGCGACCCTTCGCGTGTGCCCGCGCGTAGCTGTGTACCTACTCGAGCAAAACTCTTTGTCTCTCCTCTCCTCCGTCCCGTCGCCGGTGATATTTTTTTCGAACGATAGAAAGAAGCGTCGTATAATTTCTGCTTTAACACCGTTAATTAACATAGATAGTAACCCTCGTTCTTCTCTATCCCCCCCTTCTTTTCTTCTTCCTTCCTCTCTTTGTGTTTCAACGCGTTCTTGCCGTTATATTTTCCTCTCAACTCGCCCCCACCTTTTTATATCCGCTCGCCGGATCTTCGCGCCCTGGATAAATGTAATGCAAACGAGGAACCGTTTTATAGTTATACGATGCCTTTTTCGCGTGCAAAAGGTCTAGCATCGCGAAAATAACGGGTAGCCGGCACCCGCAACGATTTCACCTCGTTTTACCTCCACACATTTTTCACCAGGCTCCCAACGATTTTTCGTTTCGATCCTCCATAATTATTCCGCGCCGTCTCTCGTCTCTCGCGACGCAAAACCAATCGATTCATTTTCATCGATATGATTCCCCGATCAGGCTACGAAAATTTGTCGTGTGGGCCGTTTTCCAAACATCTCTTCCACGCAAACGACAACTCCAGTCGCACGGACATTTTTTTATCCTAAAAAAAGGCGAACCAAACATTCACCGCGATCGTTTAACACGAATCGTTACTAAAAATAAGAAAAAATGATGGTAACATGCCTGTTTCGATAACGGCTTCGACATCATTGGTAGACAGCACTTTTCTCCTCTTCGCGTTTACCACATCGAATTCCAAGGTCAGCGAAGATCTTCGAAATTGACGGGTTGTAATTAATTTTTAAAAAATGTAAAAGAATCTATAACCCGTTTCATCGTTTTTAACAACTCGCATGGTGCACAAAATCCCGCAATATCACCGCTCCAAAATTAGTATAAAACGCGTTTTTTAAAAATATGTACCCAACCATAGCATTGCCAACAGAATATTCGAAAATTTTGTAATAAAATACTAAACCGTGTGCCTGCGACTTACTTCAACTTTTCGAGCGGGGTTAAGATAAATCCCACCACGCATCGAAAGCTAAACAAAAGCTGGGGCAATTTTTAACACGGCTCACCTCGAAGAGATCAACGTTGGCGCGTGGATAGAACATGGGATACGATATTTATTTGTACGAGGTTGTCGTACCTAACGGTTATCGAGGAAGATGATATTCAGATTGAACGTTGAATAAAACATTCCGTCGATTCACTGAAATAATAATTCTATCGCGAAGTTTGTTCTTTGCCCAACACCGTTGATAAATCATCAAATGTTTACCGAACCAACAATCGCGGAGAGTCGAGCATAAGGTAAGACTAACTTTGGAAGTCGAGAATTCAAAGTTGCTCTTTGTTCCTTAATGAGTGCTCTCGATTGATAAATCACGCGAATTTCGCGTTAAATAATAACAATAAGGCGGCCTTCGCTGCGAGATTAATACGCGGGTTAAATATCGCGGATCGTGCTCGGCAAATAAACGGATATTCGCGCCGCGCGGACGGAGAGAGAGAGAAAGAGGGAGTGGAAAAAAAGAGACGACGTTTCGAATTCTTTGCCTCTTCCTCCTCTCGTAGAATTTTTCCTATTCTACAGCCCCGACCTCCCGTTTCCGGTCAGCTAATCAGCGGTAGACGACGCTGCGATTGCCTTCCCCAGATTTATCCGAGCCAGCCACACGCTTCGCTGCATTTCGATGCGGACCGAACTGCACGCCATGAATCTTTCATACACCCATCGCTTTATTTCATCAAAATTCTGGACCACATTTTCGAGACTCGTATTCTCCTCCGTTCCAGCGCCCTCCTTTTCTCCTTCTACGCCCATCTTCCCGATAACCGATCAACTTGCTCTCCCCGTCTGCTTCGCTCGCGCTTTTCAAATTCCACTCTTTATCTCCCGCATCATTTTCTTTCCTCCGATCACCGTGATCCGTCCTCCAAATTGCTACTCTGGAAAAAGATTTTCCGTCTTTTATTCGCCATTTTTACCACGCAGAATCCCCTCCAACCCTTCGATATCGCCTTCCCTCAATTTTCGCGGACGGATAAACTCAACGTTACCAAATCTTCGCTCTCTTCTTTCCGTTTCCCCCGACCAAAATCGATTTTTTAAAACCTTGCAAAGTCGCGTTGGATCAGAAATTAGCCTCCGGCGATACCGAGCTCTGGGGATGGAGAGAAAAGAAAATCCACGCATCGGAGGAGCTGTGTCCGACTACGATAGATTTTTTCCACTTATACCGCGCCGGCAGGCCACGAGCGAATATCTCCTCGTCGACGAGACGTATTTTTCTCGGTTTTTACCCTACTCGCTGTTTTTTCCCCACGACGAACTCGAATTTATCGAAGATATCGAAACCGAGGAGCAAAAAAAAAACAAGCAGAAAGATTGGTGGGAAATTGCAGCTAGAGTAGATACCGCGTGCAAGAATATTGCGGGTACTGATCAGAGGAAACTACGAACATTGAATTTCTCCCATTCGGATTTCTACGTTGATTACGAAACGTTTGATAAATTCTTCATCGATCGCAGGCGGTTAATGAAAACCCTTTAGCCCGAATTAGCGGCAATCAGCTCCGTAGTTTCGTTAATTTCAATAGGAATTCGGAGAAATATTTGTCGACGGTATTCATCGGGATGAAAACAGGCGCAGCGACTGGCACCGAGGACCTGACAATTCGCGCAATTTCGTTTAAGCGGCACGCTGACGTAACCTTCTTTTCATCTAGTCGTCCGCGTACAGCTGCGGCGTACGGCGAGTACGAACGATGCGGATGCGCGCATGTTCCAACGACGGCCGGGTGACGTAACCTTCTAGAAAATTGGCGCGCGTGTCGAGAGAAACGGCATCAAGTCTGATCACGATTTGGCGAAGGGCACGGAGTTGAGATCCGATTCGAATTCTCTCGGACGGGTTTCTGGCGGCGGCGGCGGCGGCGGCGGCGGGGAGAGACGAGATCCGGCCGTTGGTAGAGTACGGTAGGGTGGAATCGTCTTGGCCCGAGGGCTCATCGCTCATTCATGGGGCATTTACTTCCGCGCCCCGCACCCTTCTGCTCCGCAAAACTCCGTTGAACCCTCGCGACGGCACTAGCTATCGTCTCGCTCGAACCCAAGGGCGTACTACGTACCTACGTTCGAATGGTATTACGCGTATACATATATTATACAGCGATACTCGTATCCGCAAAAATATACTCCTCGTGCCTCGAAATTTCCCCGTTTCTCCGCAACGCGGTACGTCGAGAAGGTACGACTCGGCTATTCTCCTCGGCGGACGTGGAATAATCACGAGGCCGCGATCCTCGGACGCGGAGAGAGGGAGCGCGACGTCCGGCGACGCGGAGATGCAGCTTTGGGAATAAAAGAAATCGCTTTTCCAAAAAGCTTCGCGCCACTCAACGATCCAATAACAGCAATCCTGTGTTCCTCGTAGCTCGCCCGTAGTCGTAGTCGTTACCATTACCGCGGGCCAGGAACTACCGGACCGTTTTATGCCCTTCGTCGGCGCTCCGCGATGCTCGCGCGCCAAGCAGCAACCGAGTCCAATCTCCGACGCCACGTTCTCCAAACGGCGTCGTTGAATTCGGAATCTCCGAATTTCCAAAGAACGAGTCCTCCGGAAAACTTTTGCTGCGCTTCCTCCTCCCGCCCCCGAAACTTCGCGCGGGGAATCCCCGACTCGTTGATTCCGTTCGATAACCTTCCACCGCCGATGAAGCGATTTCGATGACGTACGTACGCTCGAGCAAATTGACGCGAATCTCCGCGCAGCTTCGCCGCCGAATGATAAAAAACAGCGATTATTATGGATGACGACAAAAACGAGCGATGAAAAATCGAGCGACGAATAAAAAGACTGGTAAAAAAAAACGAGTAATGAAAAAACGGTGACGAAAAAGATTGGTAAAAAGAAGCGCCGAAAGGATGGTTTTTATGGGACGGAAAGCCGCGACTTGCCGCTGATCATCGCCGGTCGCGAAAATGAGGTGTCGGCGAGGAACGAAGCTCGCTTGGCGGATCAGCCTACCCGAGTCTTGCAGAATTCGCGGTGCGCGCTCATCGGTGCAATATCGCCGCGTAAATTTTATTTTATAGCCCTTTCTTGCCCGAGCTTTTCAAGCGTACGTACGCACCCGCACGGGGCTAGCACCTCCCTGCTAATTGCAATCTATCGCACCAGAATTCCCCCCGCATCGCCGTGCTCGTAAAAATTTACGGAGTAAATTATCCGTGGCATGATATAACCCGGTAGAGGAGCTATGTATATCGATCGAGCGTGGCTGCAGTCGTTGCTGCAGTTTACGCTGCAGTTCCGTCAGGTTTGCCGCGCTCCGCGTTCTACCTACCGGCGCGACCGTAGCCGTCGCCAGAGGATCGCCACGACTACGCGGCCACCTCTGTCGTTCTACGTCTCTCGCCCTTTCTTTCTCTCGTTCCCGCGCCGACTCTTACTCTCCCGTTGTACGCGTATCGCGCGTCTAATACGACCGGAGTGGATCGAGGGAAAGCGACGGCGACTCGTAAAATTGCGAGAGGGTTGCCTCGACCGGCGTACCCCGTCGCGGAGGATGCGGGTGATTTCATTACATTAGAGCCCACTCCTCGCGATAAACGTCACCGCAAGCCGCCGCTGCCCGCTGGTCGCTTCCTTCGCCCGGAGTCCACTGCAAGCTCTTTCCGTGTCTTATTGTTGGACGCGCGTTCCGCGGAATGTTCGCGCGAATCTGCGGCAAATGATCGGGCAAGTCGATCGCAGTGACGAGTCCGTTCCGTTGAGATTTATTTTTCCTCGGTCGGCGAGTCGCGGACAATTTCTGGGGAATTTCTTTGGTTTTTGAGACACGCGGGAAATCGCTGTAGGAACATTGTATCGTACTTGACGAAACTTTTCGACCCTTTCCCTTCGCGTTCTCGGCTGTTCTTCGCGGACTAATCTTCCGTCGTTTTACGCGCGCGTCCCGCGAGATTGTCGATTCGAGGCGGTACGGAAAGTGGTTAAACTCTTTTGCCGATGCATTAACCGCACCCGGTGTTGAGGAAACGATTCCCGACAAAGTGTCGGGCAAAGAGGCCGCCGCCGCCACCGGTAGCTTTTCGCGAAAGTTTCAATGAAAATTTAATTAAACGGAACCTACAAATGATTTTTGCCCTTCGAAACTTCCAAAACTTTTCCTCTCGCCACCTTCGTTTCCGCCCGTCTCATCTACTGCGTACAAATTCATCGCGCCAACTTAATCTCACGTGAAAAAAGGATTGCCCACGATCCTATATCGTTATCAAAACTTTTCCAATTCCGCGTCCTCTCTTTCCCTCGCCGCACCTTCGAGGTACGCGAAATTGCTCGCGATTTCGAACCACGCTCAATCGCCGAAACACTCCAATCGCGTCATTCCCAAAATTATGTTTACGCTCGTCCAGAAATTCGCAGGCCCCTTCTACTATCTTCATTTTTTCCGGAACGACGCAGCTCCAGCGCCAAATATCATTCCGGCGCGATCAAGTCGACCGTTTCGAGCACTGGTTATTGCTTACACGCACCAACGAGCCAAGATTCGACGTGCTCGCTGACTCGGTAGGCTCCTGGCCAACGGGCTGATGAGATCGCGCTTCGGTGTTTATCGAAACGATGTTTTTCTTCGCACAATCGCGATTGTTTTCGACTCCTGGGGCGAGCAGAACGATAAATGAGAACAACGCATCGCGAGATCACAGCCTTGAGCAGCAGCAGCAACCGCTTGAGAAGCATTCCTCGCTCGCTGGTCATCGAGCTTTCTCAAAGTCCCGGGCATTACGAGGAGAGACCCAACTTTTTTGCTTTCGATTTGGATCGTTCCACGGCAATTATCGGATACACGTCGCCTACAAACAGGTAGTTCCTTAGATTGCTTCGGTAAAGGAGATCGGATACGTTCGCCACGCGTTCCGGAGTTGTAGTCATATTTCTGCCGATGTCCGGCATCGTTTTCTTCGTACGCAATACGCGATCTATGCGGCAAGAAAGCGCAGCGAGTGGTTTCCGGTACTCGGAGATTTCTCGGCCGGGTCTGCGGATATTTGAACCGGTTCGTTGCTTTTCCGAGCGGTGAGCGATGAAAAGGCGAAATTTCATAGGAGCAGAATTTCGCGCGGCATCGGAGTCGGAATTACAGTATTATACGACAATAATAAGATAGTCTCGAGGTAAGTATTCGTAGCGGGGCTTCGCGTATAACGAGCGTAATATAGGGCATCATCGTTGGGGAGAATTTAAATAATACTTGGCTTGTAACGAGGTGGCTGTACACGACGTTGTTGCGTCCCGCGACTATAAGGGTGCTGCTGCCGCCGCCGCTACCAGCCAGCCCCTCGACGCTCTCGGGCCTCGCCTCGCGTGTGGCGAGGTCAAATTTCAGGTTTCCTCCTCTCGAAGTTTGTACGATATGACGTCGGTTGCCTCCCCGACACATCGACGACGGTGCGCTGCGCGGTACGCTCGCCAAGGATAAGCCTGCGACCGGGGCCTTCTTCTCCTGTTTCTAATTTATTGTTAGCTATCAAGAGTTTAGCTCGAGTTACCGCGAAGCTCGAGGGTGCCCGAGGGCTGGAGAACCAACGGAGAGAGAGATAGATACGAGGCGTCCTGATTTCTCGAAAACTGCCGGGGTAAAAACGATATTAATAGCTGTTTACACGGTTGCCTTAACAACGTCTAACCACGAACGCGCCCACACCACTTCGACTGTATCTCTAAAACGTTGTTCTTTCATTTCTGTTACAGGTGAGTTTCAAGCCTATCTGGGACCTCGGTAAAGTATCAATCGCCAGCCTCTGGGTAACGTTTTTTAATTCATATACATTCCTCAGGGTGTTTCATTTATAGGCGATGATTTTTCCGCTCCTACCTAAAAATCTTGCAATTTAAATTTTTCTTTTTTTTTAAGGAAATTAGAGGCCCCACTCTCAAAAATGCGATTCCCCGTATGAATAACACAGGGGCATTTTTTCTGTTTCAACTCGATTTTTCGGTATTCAAAGAATTTTTGTTTGTTGGGCATTGAATTTGCCACAAAAAACTTCTCCGAGCAAACACCGTCCAAACAACCGTGGTTCACGTCTAGAGCTGACGACAAATTTTCTTGAGATGGCATTTTTCCAGAAAAAGTTGTTGAAACCGAAAAATCGAGTTGAAAGCGAGAAAAACGTCCTGTTATTTATATGGGAAATGGAATTTTTGAAAGAATGAAGCTGCTAGATTGCTTAGAATTTTTTTCCCAGCGGTAATATATTTTTAAAAAATGATCACATTTTCAGGTAGGACTAAGAAAGGGATATCGACTAAAAATGAAACACCCCGGTATTCCTGTTCCGTTATTCCTGCGGACTCGCGACACGGGATTGGGCGAGTAAGATATGAAATTTCATTCCTCGCGCAAGCGCGATCCGGATGGAAATGAAAAGCTCCTTAACGGAGATACGAAATTGGTTCTTACGCTGTTTCGTACAGGCGAGGGGCGACGGAATGTCACAATCCCCTTTCCGTTCTTCCTCTCCCCTTCGATTCCGCGACCCGCCGCCGCTGCTGCCCCTGCGGACGCCGCCGAGCCAGGCGCGTGTTATGTGTCTGACATTTAAATATCGCGAGGTACTGTCATTCGGCTCGCGATCAATAATGAAGATTTGGGAGAACGCGTAAAGTATTAGTAGCCTGTCGCGACGCCAAAGCTGGCAACTGATACTCGATACGAGCTTCTCTCGCCCGCGCACTCGGCATCGCCATCGCTCGCGTGACGACCTCGCCGGCGTGCTTTTCGCGATCCGATTTCTCCTCCCGTGCGAATTAGACGCTTTATGAAAAGTGGGGCTGGATTTCCACGAATGAAACAGGCGGCTCGCCCGAGCATCGAAGTGATTTCCGCCACTTTGTCTCAGCCTCGTCTCTCCCTTGTCTCGCTTGCTTTCTCTCTTCCCCGAGGAGGACGAGGTATCTACGCCGTTATTCTATTAATATTTCTCTTCGCTTGACCCATCCAGCACGGTATGGGTCATTTTGACCCTGTCATCGACCGAAAATAACGTTCGGGCGTTTGAAATTAAATAACATACCACCTCTTTCTGAAAGAATTCTTGTTGCAAATTTTTCAAGCATCTTAACATTAACATTACTCAGACTATATCTATACATTTTTTTAAGTGAAAAGATTTGATAGTTCCGAAATTATAGACAGTCAAAAAGTGGACAGGGTCAAACTGACCCAGAGCGTGAGAGATGTTCGAAAAAATAAGTGTGTACGCAAAGGGTTAGTAAGTGGCTGGTCAAAGCTGTATAGCTATCTTCGCGTATTCAGATTCTAACTTGGCATGCATCACAGGCAATTACTCTATGCTGCCCCCCACATTGTAAAATATTTTCGCAACTGTTCACTTTAATTTTTGCTGTCTCATTTCGATATCGAGAGAAAAATCTTCCCATATTTATTTTGGGATGAACTTTGCTTTATTCTCATTACTACAATCATCATCTTGCGAATTATTTGTTCTTACTAATCTGTGATATTTCGATCTTTATAAAGTGCTATCCGACGACCTTGGCAACAATACATGTAGTATTCAATCAAATCTATCTCGTCTTCTCTCTCTGTCTCTGGCGATGGCGGTGGCGGTGCTGGTGGTAGCGCGGTGGTAATGCGTACCAGTCGCGTGTTGCCAGTTTGGAATTCGAAGTTTTGCACGATACGGGGTCGAGGGGGTAGGGCGAAGGGTGAAATAAATGCGAGTGCGCATAAAACGACGCCGGGCGAAGTCGTGTGCGCCGGGGTCTTGAGGCTTTGCCCATATTAGCTTTGTTAGCGTACTAATGCTACTTTATTTCGCGAGGGAAGTACCAGCATATCATTTATGATGTAGCGCGTACGCGGAGGCCCAACCCCGCTAATTTTCTTAGCACGGTATACGCGTACGCCATACAGAATGTATGGCTAATAGCTTTCGGGAGCGTTAATTACAAGCTCAGGGGAATTTCTCTCCGAGTGCGTTCTCCCGCGTATCTCGAACGGGGCGACGAATCTGCCGGCGGAAAAACAACTTTCGTCGGAGCTTTTCGCAACCCTGCGCGCGGCCGCGTCCCGCGTAATCCAAATACGAGCCTCGCGGCGAAAGGGTTCGACGCCGGCGTACGCGCGGACCGGAGTCGGGGCAAAGGAGCGATTCGGATCCGTTCCTTCCCTCGAGAAATTTTCAATCAAATGCCAAGGATTCCTTCGCCGAGGAAGTAATTCTGCCTGACAATTTACCTTACCCGTCTCCTCCGCCTCCGTCTCGCTTATCCATTCAAATGCACGGATGCGCGTAACCCAGCATTTGTTTTCGCCAGCGGAGGGTGCTCGCGTGAACACGGGAGCTGGAAGAGCGTAAGAACTTCCGACATTTCGAAAAATGGAGCCTTTCTTCCTTTCGACGAGCAGTACAGGGTCCTTTGTACATCGTCAAAAGACGTTCGGTCAACGAAACCACGTACCTCCGAGGCGTTCACGCGTTTTATTTCACATCCCACCGTTCATTTTTGTTGCCCGCTGATGTCCAGAATTTTTGTCGCGAGAACGCGCGAACAATGCGACGTTGGAAAATTGAATTTCGGACGAAAATATGACGACCGACATTTGGAATGCTTTTTTCTTTCTTTCTTTTTTGATTTTTTTTTTTTTTTTTTTTTTTTTTGACAAATCGAAATTGAGCAACGCTGAAAATTGGATTTTCCCCGTTAATTCGTCGCTAGAAAAGTCCCCCCTCGAAAGTTGCTCAACGACAGAAGGTCGTTCCAATATTTCATCTCGCGTGGGTGTACCAAACTGCTCGAGGAATAAAGCGAGCCCCGCGCTATCTCTTCGGCGAGAAAGAGAAAGATCGCGAAACGAGAGCGAAGGAAGATTGTCGAGGGCAGAAAAATAGCGAAAGCAATTTTCCCCGAGTAACCGATTAATTAAGAAAAAAAAGCGGAGGAAAAAGAAACGAGAACGCAATAGGTAGAAAACTTGGAGAAAATAACACGCGAGCTGCCGGCGAGCGAATGTAACGGTAAACAACTTTCCTAGAGAAAATCGTCATTCGCGAATGGAAAGGGAATCGAATATCGCGTCGGGGGAAAAAAAGGGGGAAAAAGGAAAACGGAGGGGTGGAAATTATTTGTCGTTGCCGAAAAGATGAGCGGCGTAATAAAGCCGTCAGCAGAAATGGCAACGGCTTACCTTCGCTCGCCTACGTCACTCGAGGATGGATGGAGAGGATCGTTATATTTATAGCAGGTTGCAGAGGTTCGAGCGATCGCGGCTAGGTACGGGGTTGACTAGGTTGACGGAGACGCCGGAGGTGGGCATATCTAACCCGTTTGGACGACATCCAAACAGCGGATAGGTAGACCGGTCGTCGGACAGCTGATCGGTTGCTCGTGCGCGCGCGACTTCCTCGTGGTGCTAAACTCGCGGTTCCTCCGTGTCAGGGGGTGGGATACAGCCGCCGTGGCGCCGGATAACGCGGCCGGCGGCATCCCTCTTTCTCTGTACTCGACGGTCCGTCCTTCCCCGCTATTATACGTACCTATATACTTACCCAACTAAACAACCTTCGTACGCTCCATTTATTATCTCCTCTGTCCATTTTTTCCTTTTCTTTTTCAATTTTCTCCAAAAACAACCGAACCGAAATTCCGTACAGCTCGCGAAAACAAGGCCAACAACTTCGAAATCTATTCGATCGTTTCGACGTGATTTCAATCGGTTTACCAACTTTCCATCGCGTTTTTAACAGTCGTAACCATTCTACTTTTTTTGCCCGCTCCTCTCTTTATTTTCTACTATTCCCGGAGATTTCCATCGCAGAAGTAACCGCGTTGCCTGTTTTTTGCTCGGAGTACGCGGAGGACGTTTTCAAAAATGTCGAATCGCGCTTTAGATTCGTAAGTACTTTTTATAGCGATATTTTTATCGTTACTCGCTACAACAAAGCGATTATAATTCGTTACCAGTATTAAAAAAAAAAAATTATTGCGATTGGTAAAAAATTAAGCAGTCGGCAACCAACTTCTGTTATTTACTTTGTCAGAGCGGATTTAATTCGGAAACCATCGGCGTAGGGCAGCTGATACGGCTTATCGCTAGTCTCGGCGAACAATTTTCCATTCCCGTAGCGTTTCGCCACTGTTCCATTCAAACGATCAACTTTCCCGAATTACAGCCCATTTCAAGTCCACTCGACCCTTTTTTCGGAAAATCCTCCCTCCCGCGTCTCGCTTATCTCGGGGCGAGAGGGGGAAAAAAATCAAGGGCTATTCAGTTTCGACGAGGCTCGAAAAATAACGCGCGCGCACGCACACGCACACCCGCGCCACGTGGGCGCGCAGGCGCGCGTGTATCTGTGCCACCAGCAGCGTCCACGTGTGCATGTTTCTTCGTGCGTGTCGCAGCGATGTTATCTGTGGTTGCCATGGCGATCCTATTGATTGGCCGACGCGCCGACAGACGTCACGGGCGTCGCGGCGCCACTCCGACTGCCTACCCCCTTCGCGTCGCCGTCTCGAATTCCCCAGAAACGTTTATGGTTTGGATCAGCTGAGAGCGTCGCGACGCCTAGCAGCTCCTCTCGACCCAACCTAACGCTCACGCGATTATTCCACGAATTGATAGCTCGCCAAATTCCTCTTCGCTCGGTGAAATCGACCCGCCTTCGCTCGCATTCCCACGAATAGTCACATTTTCCGAAAAATCCTCGCACCCTCCCGCGAATCTTCCCCTTTTTCCGGGAAAATAGCAAAAAAATAGGCGCGCATACTTTGAAAACTCTACATCGAGACACATTTTTCGAAACTAGCCAGCAATTTCTTATTATTCATCGATTTATTCGAATCGAGGAGGGTACCCAAAAATCGTTGACAATTGCTGCAACCTTCTCGAACGATCCGAGGTGAAATTCGATATTTGACGTTTTTGAACGGAAAAAAGAATTAACTTGAGCTTTATCGTTTTTATTAGATCGCTATCATCCAAAAAATTGGTTTCGACGACTTATTGCCAAATTAACGAGCATTTTATTTCGTTTCGTGTGAAACAAACGTATTATTTATTTTTGCCGAACGACTTGGCGAAAACTCGTCGTCCGCGCGCCGTTTCGAATGATAGTCGAGCTCGGGCCTCGAAGTGATTATTGCCTACACGGTGAATTAATCTACTTCGAGGAACACCCTTGTCGATGGAGAACCGCGTGTAATTATAATCGAGGGAACGTCTTTCGACCTTAGTATCTACCGGTAACTCTGGTAAGCCGAAACACCCGTAGAGTAATTCGAGGAAGCACCTTAGTTCACTCGCGACAAGAGTTGTGGCCGTGGCTTAATTAGTTTAGTTTCCATCCGCGTCGTTATCGAGTAGTAGGCACAAAGTAGAGCCGTAGGCCACGCTCGCCTCGAAAATACGTACCCACGGCCGTGAATTGCCCCCGAAATATCGTCACGTACACGCCGCATCCTCGTTGCGTACGCGACGCCAGAAAACCTCGTGCGACGATAACTACTGGTACAAAAATTCGTTCGAATCCGAACACGCGAAAAGCTCTGGAATTCGTTTCGATTCCGGCGTCGCGAGCGCTCGATTTTTCAATATTTATTTTAGCATGAAATTCGGAAAAAAGAGCACAGGTGGAAAAAACGAGCGATATTTATTTTCACTGATCGAATAACCACCGAAGTTTTGCGTTCGAGCGAAATATTCGCGCCGCTTTCCTCGCACAGATTTCGAAGACGTTCATTTTTTTTTCTTCCTTACGCGTTGGGCAGTTTCCGGGTGAAACGATTTCTGTGCCCTTGATGAGCGTCGAACGGAGTCTCACGTGGCGTCGAATAATATTTTTTCACGAAACGTTACGCCATTTGTCAACGTAATTTTATGTTGGGACGAAGCAGAACAACGACGTCGCAAATCAAAACGTACACCTGGGCTTTCGCCCCGTAAAAGAGATTGAAGTGACAAATTTAATGGAAAATTGCCTCTTCCTCGGAAAACCATCGATCACGAGGGGAAATAACCGCGGAACATTTCGTTCGCCGAACCGAAATCTGCAAGTTTCGTGGAAACTCCCTTATCGCAAGATGACCGCGTTCCAAAACAGCCGTTTTTCATATCTCCGCGCGACGACAGAAATTTGTAATTTCCTCGAAAGCCATCGATCTCAAGGAAATCAAAAAAAAGCCCAACGACCCTCGACGTTTGTTGGAAGCGTTTCGCCGTAAAATTCGGTTTTCGTTGCTCCCAGAACCGAGATTTGATTGTACCATCTGTGAAAAGTTGATTTTCAATGTAACTCGGCAATTTTTTCCGCTCGTAAAGCTCACCACGCTCCAATCGCGGGTACCCAGCCGAGCAATCGACGGTATAAATTTTGACGACTGCGGAGACGCCAGGTCCGACTACGAACGGCTGACGCTACTTCCTCGACCGCCTGGCAAGCAACGTCCGGATGTTTGTCGGGAACGCGATATCTCGCGACTTCTTTTATTATCGTTTCCCCGTTGTTTTCATTTTTATCGCGATAATTATCGCCTTGGTTGTTTTTTCCCACTCGCGGAAAACATCCCCGCCTCGTTTGTTCGCGTACATCGTTTACATCCGGGAAAAAGCGGGTCGAAATTCTCCGGGTGGGAATCGGACGCGTAGAACGAGACGGACGGTAGTTCTGTGGAGAGAGAGAGAGAGAGAGAGAGGGAGAGAGAGAGGAGGGATGTATAGGTACGAGCGTAAGAAAAGTGAGATGGCGAAACGGCTCCCGGGGGAAGTTGGCCCAATCAGCCAGCGAAGCCGGAGTCAGCGGGGTGAGCTTCGAGGAGTCATCCGGCACGGTATATAACTCCATACATATGTATATCCCGTATACGTGTGTAGATATATACGAAGAGTACCGATGGTTGTACGTAGCGCGGCGTGGCGTGGGTCGTACCTTAACCGAACACCCAGGCGCGCCTCTATCTCCTATAAATACGTAAATTCTCGTTTGGACGGGAACGAGATAGAAGAAAATCCGACGGCGAGGGAAAGAGATGCGGATTCCCGACACCGGCTACATCCACTTCTTTCTCCTTTTCCGCGACTCCGATAAAAAGGGAAATGAAAAAAAGTGAAAAGAAGGGGGGGGGGGGGGGGGAAACGGACGCGCGCGCGAGGAGAAGCGGAGGAGTTCGATGTAATCGATGGATAGTTAGTTCGTCGTCGTAAACACATTTGTTCCCGGGCGAAGTTTCCTGCCGGTGCTCCGCGAAAGTTCCGAAAATTTCTCGCGGCTGGTAGATTTACGGGGTCCGTAGATTCGGACGAATCGTTTCTCGATCTGATCGGTCTTAATTGTCGGAGATGAAGGAGTAACGGGGGATAACGCGAGAGTAAAAACCGAGCTCGTAATTAAGTATTTAGCTCGGGGGGTAGTAGCCAGGCGAGTTTCAGTTTCTGGGTGATCTGTGGCTCCCTTGCCGTGAGAATCGATGCCGCTGGGCGGCCAATAACCATACATCGCTCGGCTATCACTCCCTCGGGTACTACTTTACCTCCCCAACCTACCTTATTACGAATGGTCGGAGCCGCGGCAGCTACGTGGATACGCGAGCATTTGAAAAATTGCACCGAAGGCCTTGAGACTTACGTGCACGCGAACGAGATTCCAGCGGCGCATCCGTTATCGACTTTATCGTCACCTCCTCGCCGAGTCGACGAGCCCAAAGGCTCGCGTTTCCCATCTGTCGGGGCAGCCCGTTGTACGTAGTCGTATCGAGTGCGGCAGAGTCGAAGCTGCTCGCAGTTCATATGCACGCGGAGATGAATCTCTGCAAACCTTCCGAGAAACTAATTAGGTCACGGGCCTCGAGGGCGTCGCGAGGGGCTCGAGATGTGGGGAGGAGAGATGCAGAAGCCTGGGCAAATCGCGAAGATGGGAACCGCGATGGCAACAGGTTGCGAGTTGGTTCGAGCGAGTTGGCGCGATTGCGACCCAAACCAAAGAGTTCCCCGTCGAAAATACTCGCCAATTTTTTCATTTGTTTTTTTTTTTTTGGAAACAGGACCGCCTCTCGGTGTTTCTCCACCGCGGGAACCGGAAGAGCCGGGAAGTGACTGGACGTTTTGCGAATTAACGGTCGAGCGGAATAAATTCGAGGAGGATTATTAGAGACGATGAGGGAGAAATTCGCGATGGTTGGGAACGTGCTCGGTAGTGGCGCGGAGTTGGTAAGGCTATCCGCGCACCGTGTTTACGGATTCGTTCGTCCGTTCGCAGTTTGTTTGCCTCGATTCATCGTCGATGGTACATTTCATTGTGCGGACTTTGCAGAACGTATTGATCGATCAAACACGAGCATGCCTATTCGTGGATTGAAAATCCTCGTCAACGCCGCGGAGCCGAGTCTGTGGCAGCTACCAGCTCGAGTAGTAGGTACCCGGGTACTTGCCGGCTATCGTGCGTCGTTTCAGCGAGGTGGTGTCCCGTCGTCCTGACTTCGCCTGTAATAAAACGGGCCGGCGAGGGATGCCATTGTGCGACACCGGTTCCTTGTGCCTCGCAATATTTCGCCTGGCTACGATCGTTCCGCGAAATCCACGAGGCTGCTACGCGGCGACGGGGTAAGCAGCAGGTGGCACGACGCACCTGGATGCGACGAACAGCGAATGGGAACTCGCCCAACGGGCTTCGTAATCCAAGACCCGGGAGGAAAAGACGGAGATGGAAGGAGTATAGTACGGAGCCGGAAGTTTGGTCCGCGAGGACAATGCGTCATATACGTACATATGGGGCATTCCGCGCCGAATCGGACCGTTCGAATAATTCGAATTTTTGATTTCCTTCGTTTCTCAACATTTTCAAGCACGAGTTTTCTATTTTGAAATTACTTTTATAAATACTTTATAGGCGAAATATTTTTGTTGTTGAAATTTTAAAAACCAGTAAGTATCATGGATCCACAAGAGTGAAGGAAATCAAAAATACAAATTGTTCAAACGGACCGATTTGGCATGGATCGCCTCGTATATACGCATATTGGACTGTGCCAAAAAAGTCGGATTCGCAGTATCTCTTTTTTGCCATTCCCAACAAGCTTTTCGATACATTCGAAAAAAACGATAGTCAATTTTTTTCAAATAGCCTAATACATGTATTATATGTACATATATTTATGTTGCGACGTGCGAGAAGGGAAAACAACCATGACTGGAGCTTCGAAATTCCGAAATTCATTTCCAGGGCGAATTCCACGTTCGTAGAGACGCGCGAGCGAACATTTCGATTAAATCCGACGATGAAGACTTCTTCTCCAAATGGCAATTCTTCTAGACCGCGAATAAAATTGCTTCGGGGTGAAGTTTTGGTTGGGGATTAGTAGAGGGATAACTCGTTTCAGATCGATGATTCCGACTTGGCGATTTTCTACCGGAGTTGATCATTTTTTTAAACTTTTTTTTCGCGTCGTTGTTGTCCCAACAGAGAGTGGAAGAGTAGTAGCGAGACGGAGCAAATTGACGCGTGCAGTTTCAGGAATGGAAAATATTCGTGCGTGGATCGTTGGTGTTGGTTCGTTTCGCCGTTTGTTAGCTAGGGGTAATTGTCGGCGGTTCGTAGAAGCCGTAGTACGAATGAAAGGGGAGGACCAAGCGACGAGGCGAGCCGTCAGCTGGAGAAGTAGGACTTGGGTAGTACGGCACATTGCACTAGAGTCTAGAGGCTCTCGAGCCGTAGAGTCGAAGAAAAGGGTGTTCATCAAACGATAACTGACTTTTCTTCGAATCATTTCTACCCCCGGCTCGGAGGGTTGCAAAATTCGATCGAAACTATCTCAACCCTTGCGGCAGAAGCGGCGAACCCCTGCGAAGCGAAGTGGAGAGTGATTAACCGCGTCAGGACTTTCAATTTCCTTTTCGACCACAACGAACCTCCTAGAGTCAAAGACATACTCCCCCCGTTCGGAATCGCAACCGAGCTGACACGGCCGGCTAGTCCCTCGTCAAGACGCCGGTGAAACAAAGACGGGAGGAAAGTGACCGAAAAAGTCGAATATACGAGGACGAGGGTGGAGTTGTAAAAACCACTTGGTGGTAAACTGCCAGAGAATCGTTTCGGTGATGGCCATCTTGTGTTCGAGCTTTCACAAGTCAATTACCGCCCCGCGAACGCGGCGATAATTGCAAAGACGATTGATAGTCTCGTCTCTTTCGGAGGAGATCTCGCGTCGCGTATCGACTCTTCCTCGAGAACCGGAGCAACGCGGAGAATCGAAAGCGAGAACCGTGCTTCTCGGGGAAAAGGGAAAAAAGTGCGCACCTAGTCGGAGAACCGGTTTCGAGGACGGGCTTTCGGCGCTCGCTTTGAGAAATAAACGAACACGATTCCTCGCCAACGAAAAATCCTCGCGCAAAATTCGCATCGATGCGCGTAAGAAAAAAAACTCTTGTTTTTTTCTCTCGCTTTCTTTGCTCTATTTTGGCTGCGGTGAAAAATGTCGCCGAGTCGGGATTACGGAGTAGGAGAGAAGTCGATGATACTATGGTCCGCGTCGCGACGTGGAAGCACTTCCACGCGCGGACGGCGCGATGAGAAGGAAACGAACAAGACGGAGTAGCGAACGCGGTAGAAGCGAGTATCGCGAGTATGCAAAAAAGTATCCGAAGCGAGAGGTATTTGCGACTCGTCGGATCTGTTGTTTTAAATAAAATAGTGTGTTTGCGAGCCTCGCCGTTCGTTCGAATATAGCGTGACACGCGACGAGGTTGTTTCATGGAAAATCGATATGCAAATCTGTTTGCAAATCCTAGTAATCTTCCAGGTATAACCCCTCACGGCTGCTCCCGATGTCATCGGCTATACCAGAAGATAGAGCCCCGGGAATCGTTCCTGTAGGACAGCGTAGTATGGATGCCGATGGCACCGGCGCGCGTGGAGGATGTGCCCGCGCCCACGTATAGATAGATACCTCTTCGCATAGAAAGCATTCCGGGGTGAATGGGAAGGTTGTAAAGTAGGTTTAGCGCTCATGAGGCCGCGAAAAAAGCTTCTTCGGCCGATCCTCGTATCGTCGACGTAGCCTTTCACCTTTGTCCTCGCCCGGTAAACCACGCGCCCAGACACGGTGCGATGATATCCCGAAACCATCCCTTTTACAAATCTCCCCGAGATACCGAGATACCGAGCTATCACCTCGGTCCTCTCCCCCTATGATGCGTCTTCCCTTTTCTACTTTCCATCAGCCCCGACTCCGCGCGCGTACGCGCACCGGATTCGACTCAATTACCAAGGATATTCGAAGACCACAGCCCGAAGTCGCGCGGCTCTGATACTACGAGTCGCATCGTCTTACCTGAACTAATATCGTCCGGGTCTAATTAGCAGCGGCTCTTGCCACAACCGTAACCTTAACTCGCTCTGCACTTGAACTCCATCACCGCGACCCAACAGACGACTCGCGTTAGACCTCGAAGTACCGTTCCTCTCCGCAGGCCGCTCTACCCGATACCACCGCCATCGCGCAACGCGGTTTCATAAAAAAATAATTACAATCTTCTACGCAAAATATTGCTCCTCTCTCGATACTCGCCGAGTCGAAGAAGCGAATCGTTTTTACAGAACGCATTTATAGTCCTATTCCGGGTAGATATTACCCCGAGTGCCGATCGGGTGTTCGTATCCATTTTCTTCGCTCACCAGTCTTAATTAGAATTTATTTGACAAGTTTTATACGACTTAATTTTATAATAAACCCTCGTGCGAGAAACGAGGAGATGCGGGAATTTCACAGAAAAATCTATTTCTTCCTGGATTAACCTGTTGTTTTTTTTTTTGCGTTTCTCGTTTCAGGGTCGATGTAACAGGGAAAAACCGCCTTGCAAATACTTTCATCCGCCGCAACATTTGAAAGATCAGCTCCTAATAAACGGACGCAACCACCTTGCCTTGAAGAATGCCCTGATGCAACAGATGGGACTTACTCCAGGTCAAACGCTTGTACCCAGCCAGGTGCCCGCTGTGGTATGTCCATCCTCGTCATTCGCTCATTAGTTGTTATTATTATTACATATAATTTCTCATGAATTTTTACATCCATGAATTATCACCTCCATCATATCGTCTCGGCCTCGATTCCCCGTACCCTCTTCACTGCTTTGAGTGACACCATGTTCGTTTGATTTTTCAAACATCCTCGTACTTTTCCTCGCGTCACGAAGCTAAGACGTTTACGATTGGATCGTTTGAACATCTCGTCGAGGTTCTTATCGCGACGATGACGACCAGCATTGCGAGTAAAAATTGCGAGTTTTTTGACGCGAGGAAATTGTGAATATTTGGTATCTCTGTTACGTTACGATGGATTAGCACGCCGCATGTTTCGTCAGTGTTGCTCCTACTGCTCACTATATCAGTGTCTATTAATATTATTCATATCGATTATTCTATCATCTGTGTGTAATACAATACGGAGCTCAGAGTATCGTACTGTACGATGCATTCGCAGAGATGTAAAACGTCGGTGAAACGATTTTGCTCCCTCTACGTCACGTGCAGTTCTCAAAACCACACTTCGCATTGCTGTCAACGCGAAAATCGTTAGCTTCCGAAAATCTATCACCGACTTGCTAATTTTCTCGGAAATACAAGAACACTTGTGTCGGACGAACCAAAAATGAGAAATAATGTACATCGCAAACGTTGAATTTACCGGTTTACAAATCTATTTCTCAACGACAGCTGGATTTTATTTTCTTCTCATGTAACTTCTTAGAATTTTCGGCACAAAAGGTGCACGCCTCCGTGCAATTTTCTTTTCTTTCTCGGATCTACCAATTTTCGTCATTAATGACAATTTGGAGAGAAAAAACAAAAGACGAATCGTGGAATGTTTAATAATTTTATTTTCGAGCTCTTCGATTTCACTCGTCGATGAATCGTTCATCTTCGCGAATGCTTCGCTACTGTGATCCGTGCCTTGCACCCCGTAGCCCCCTGTTCCCAGCACACAACTTACACACTGACACGTTTTCTTTCCAATTACTTCTCGTCTGTTTTGAAAAAGTTGTTAATTATCGTTTGGTGTACATTTATCCGATCGCGTATCATTTCCGCTTCACCGTATCGCGTCGTCGACGGATTAGGTTTTTTCGCGCGCACGAGAGCATAATATTCGAGAACGGTGAGTTTGGACGGAGGCGAAAAAAGTCCGGTGAATTTGGAAGAACCGGAAGAAATCTGCGGTACCGATGATATTTCGTCGGAGAAGCGGTGATCCGTCCGTCGATCGCGATACGATTTCACTTTGATCGTCATCGAAGCTGCTGTTACATCGCCCACTCGTTTTTTGTTCTACGTTTTTTTCCCCCTTCAGTTTGCCCTTGTTCCCCTTTGTATTCTCGGAATCATTTGTCATTGACGAGAGTTACGATAAGTGATTATTATAAATTGTGATAGTATCGTACTACACGTACGTCCGCCTGTCTGTCTGTCCCCTATGTTGTCGCTGTGGCGCTCGAATGTGGTTGTTGGTGTGTTCTCCAATGACGTAATTGGTGAACAGGAGGTGCCACCTCCTTCGTCACACCATCATCATCTCCAACAGCAAATCCAGCAACAGCTCCTCGCTACCCACGCCTTTATGGTAACTCCTGGTTTTGGTTGGCTTTCACTAATTTTTTAGTTACGATATACAAGTTTTCTTTCTTTCTTTCTTTCTTTCTCTATTTATGTATCTTTTATTTATTTTTTCTTATCGTTTTATTTCGTTTTATATTATACTCTCTTCACTCCTAACTTCCCTCTCGTCTTCTCGCCAATTCTATCGCTCTCTTCTCGAATTTTTCCCTTCTCGCGTTTTCAATCAATTTTCAAAAAACAAACAAAAATCGACCTTCGAATACGAAAATTTCTCGTTTTAACGGATCAATTTGAGGAAAAATCGGATAGTAATTTGAGAAGAAACGACGATATTGCGATTTCACCCAAATCGAATGGACACATTGAATCGGGAAAAATGCATAAAAGAGGAGAAGAAACGAATGGGGAGTAGGAACGAAGATGAAAAAATCTTCTCCCGTTTATGAGGCGTTCAAATGTGCGACGACTCTCGCAGGCGTCACGGTTGTTGTGCGAATTCGTTGAAAAAAGTATTTGACAAAAAGGGGGAAGTATGAGTTATCGAAGACATATGTACCTATGCATATTCGATGCGAGGTCGCGAAGCTATTTGAACGCCTGTGAATACTTTCGGGTATCGAACCTCCGAGTATTCAGTTTCGATGTCTAGATAAAATTGCATCCGACCTCGTAGACGCGAAGTTGCATGAAACCTTGCACGATACGTAGTTATGGCTTTTCTATTCAAATTGAGTTGTTTGCATCGTTTGGTGTCATTTTTTTTTTTTTTTGGATTCTATTGAAAACAAATACTTTGTTCGTTTTTTGCGTCGGGTAAATATCTGCTGACCAGACGTGCTGTAATTGCGATAACTTAGCGCGAAATAGTTGATCCAGTGCTGCCTTATAGATCTCTTCGCAAAAACAACGATTTTACCACGAACGATGCTTCCAATTTTCCTGATATTTCAACTTCGGTTTTTCTTTCCCCCACACGTATCCAGCACGATCCTTAAAAAGTTTTTTCGCTCTCTTTAATCAAAACATTTCGTACTTCTACGCGTAGAATTTGATTGCGACGGGCTCTGCGCGAGAAACCTTTCGAACTTCATCGAACAAACGATCAATCGGTCGTATAATTTAATTTTTTACCCGATAATTCGAACCCGGATTTTTACGTTTCACTCGCGGAACTGTTTTTTTGTTGTTGATTTTTCGTCGGCGATGACATACTTGAGAGCGTCGTTTGGTAAAATTGTTCGGGTGTAAAATAGAATTGTTGAAAAAATGTTTGAAACGAGTTTTTCGGGCTTCGCGAGATTATCGATTCGTCACGTGCGATTTCGACGGCTTCGTTATAACTGTGCTTTCGCTTTTGGGGTGCCGTGAAATTTCGAGTACACGTATTACGTACACGCGAATGCTCTTCTCACGATGAATAGCCGCACAGTTTCTGTCCTCTGCGCTGCATTGATGAAAATTAGATTGACCTTGAAAGAGCTTAAATTAATATAATTTTTACGTACAAATAGTTTCGTCATAAGCGACGCGACGGTGGCGAGAGCAACGGGGTGACGACCGACCAACGGGGGTAGCAAGCGACGATGAAACGGGGGGAATGAAGGGAAATGGGTCCTCACCTCGTCGCTTTTTCCGTTCGTGGCCGACCGATCGTGATTTCTCGAGAGCAAATAAAAAAGGTTCCTCGGAATTGTGTCTTTTTTGAATTTTCACAGGCGACGAATCCCTACCTTACCGGCATGCCACAGGTCGGGAGCACCTACAGTCCGTACTTTGCACCGGGTCCAATAATGCCGGCCATCATGGGTCCGGCCGACCCAACGGGCGTTGGGAGTCCTCTAGGTGTAGCAGTTCCTCAGACGGTCGCGGTTCCCCAGAAAATGCCACGCAGCGATCGACTCGAGGTATGTCTACCACCAAACTACCTTCAACACGGGGCCCAGCACGCCGCCCAACACGCCGCAGGGGCCCAATGCCCGATGAACGGCGGCGCGACCGTCTATCAAGTGCCCGCAGTTCCCCAAAACCAGGTCTCGCCCGTATCCACGATGCAATCGGTCAATCAATCCCCATCCCCGACAACAATCACAACTTCCGTCTGTACCCCGATTCACAATCCTCACCATCACCATCATCACCCTCTCCATAATCTCGTCTACGTCCACGCGTATTATTAAACGACGAACGTACCAACCGAACGAGGAACAAAAAAGAGGATCACGAACAAACGATATATATATATATATATATATATATATATATATATATATATATAACGACAGATTTTTACGAACCGCGATGGTTTCCCCGGAGAGAGGAAAACGAAACGAAACAGGGGGAGAAAAGCAACGGAAAAGTAACGGAAAATTAACGGAATGGTCAACGACGAATGCGACGTGGTAACAGGTGGGGGAACAGGATTAAAAATTTCGCAATCGGGTTTTACAATCAGTGCTGTGAAATATTTGGATGCTAATATTTTTATTAAACGATACGATATTTGGAATATTTATTCACCTAGTTTTAGGATTTGCCTCCGTATGGATGCAGACGCGAACGCGATGTTGGACACTTATCCCGTTTTCGTTGTTGTCTTCGCGCGAGTCTGCGCGCATAGAGACACGATATGGAAGAAAAAAATATCTAGTCATCGTTTTATCGTCGGATGTCTGTCTAACGACGTGTAAATAAATGATGTACAATCGTCGTCCGAACGAAGATATACCTTCTCGTCGAGGTACGTGTCTCTCTAGAGTAGCCCTGCTGTCTCCGTGAATCGCACAACGCGCGTGATATCCGACTATGATAAATAATCTGGCTTTAATTTCCGAGGATAAAATTGTATCCGAACGCGCTTCGAGTACCCACGCACGTTTGGACATCGTTTCATCTCCGATATCCAATCGAATGATATTCGCACGTGTCGGAAAATGAAATGACATCCAGATGCGTTCTTTTCCTGAAACATCCGAACGTCTGGACCTGCGCGACGAATGATTGTTATTTTTGCAAAAAATGACGACCGATCATGAAATGATAACTGGATAGTTTTTGGTTGCCTTTTTTTCAAATCTGCTGCTAAGCATTTTTTCGAAAATCTCACGACTCCGAGTCGAAAAGCAAGATATGAAAAATATGAGGAAACGAGACGCGAATACGGGAAAACCGTCGAAAATGTCGTCAATCAATCTCCAGGGTAAGGATAATAATGAAGTACAATATTAGGACGGAGGAAATAAAATGTGGAAAAAATGCTGTCCAATGCAGATCACGTATTCGTATGGGCAGAAAAACGGAGTGCTGCATCCGTACGCGACTAAGCGTATCTTCTCGATCGTATTTTGAATATTTGTCTAATTCACAGCACTGACGGTAACGCGATCGAATAATAAACCAGACCAGATCCGACACGTTGAAACAGTTTTCTAAAACAACGATAACGACTAATTAACGATTAAAGGAAAAACAAACGAGCGAGCAAACAAAAATGTAAAATCTCTAACTCAGACGAGAGGAAATAAAAATCCGACGTAAAAACTCACGGATACGCCCGTAATCCGTACCCTGTACGATATACGCATGTATTATATTATAATCAAGCTCTTATCACGACTAAAACGTACAAAAGCATCGCGTCATCGACGGAGACAACGATCGTCGTTCGTTGTTTCCGAATCGCTTCGTTTTCGTGAATTACATTCACATACGTATTATATCATATGTACGAACGCACACGACACACACGCGGCACATACAACCACGTGGTACGTAAATGACAAACGCAAACCCGCTACGAGTCCCAATGAAACCGAAATATTTTACAGATCGTAGGTTTAAACAAACATTGCGGCGGGATATTATCTCACACCCAGCTGTGACACGCACCCGGTATATAATACGATAACCATCAGTTATTATATCATCGTAAACGACACGTGATATGTTATACGTATGCCACGGATATTGTCATATCGCGTGATAATATCACCGTATAAATATATACATACGCATATATATATGTGTGTGTATATATATATATATATATATACACATATGTATGTGGGCACGCATACGTGCGCGCAGATATATACATACATATGTGTGTATATATATATACATATACTTTTCTCGTTCAACTCGAATCTCGCTTTCGTATGCGTATACATACATACGTCGATGGTCCAGTCGAATACGTGCCGTTAGAATTCCAAATCCACGGTATTGCAACTACGCCGAACTCGCCATGATACATGCAACGAATTTCGTTCGCTGAAACTAGATTGAAACCGAGCGTTCCCTCGGCTTGTGAATTTCGTGTAAATTTACATTCGTTACGTACAGCGAATCTGATGCAATGGCGATTATCAAAACCGCTCGGTGACGTCATGATTTGCAGCATTAAATTCGGCTGTAATGCGATATTAAGCGGCTCGATAACCTCGACAAACGCCACGTTTCCGAACGAGTGCGTAAAGATATCCGTGGAAAACGCATCGATCGCGATTGGATGATCAGCGACACGCGGGAACGGTAGTCGGGGCGATGAGTCGAAGCGTTTCTCGTCAAACTTTCGGCGCGTTTAACTCGTTTTTTCAACCTCTCGAACTGATACGAAGCTCGATTCGTATTCAGCGGCGAGTGTCGCTGCCGTCCCATCGAGCTTTGGCGATATATTGTACTTGCAATATTTGTGGAGACAGGAGGCGCAAATGGTTCCTATTTTTATCAGGTATGCGACTGGAACATCGACGTTTGTCTCTGCGGATACGGAAATACAAAAACGATAAAAACTTATTCGAATATTCAGGCAGCACGAGAATCTTGTGGTCTCGCAAAAATACAAACACAAACGTTAGATTAGCCGAGGTAAGCTTTAGGGATGGACGAAAGCGTGTTACGATATAGAAATGAAGAAAATTAATCTTATGTAAAAATAAATTTGTCGAGGTGCAGTCGTGAGGGAGAAGAATTGTGAAAAATGATAAAAATATTATCGAGCTAGTCGTAGTTTCGGAAACGAGGAGAAAAAATATGTTTCAAGTCCGGCTGCGAGAGGTAAAGGTGTTCGACGTTCGAGGAAATTGAATCTCGAACGTGTCGCAGGATCGAGTCGATGTGATCATGTAATTGTATAGACGATCGGATAGTAAAATTTCGGGGAACGAAACGAATGAAGAGTGAAAACTCGATGTTTCCGAAGCCGAGGAGAAAAATATGCGGTCGATGACGGATATGAAAAAAAAAGAATAGTAATATAATAATTCGAAGTATAAACGAAAATAATAACAATTGAATTCTACGTATTTATAAATATTTAGGTATAAATCGAGTTACGTTTAAGTCTACGTTGTAGTTCGATACGGCAGCGGAAAACAATAGGTCATTTAACAAACGAGAAGAAAGGAAGGAGGAGAGAAGAGAACGGAAGAATGAAAATGAAAAATCGAAGATACAATTTTGTTTCCCTTGTTGGGAATATTGTCAAATTGATATATGTTTCGAAATTATACGTATCGCGATTTTACATTTCTCGTATTTATTTTATTTATTGCTCGATACGTCTGCGAAGCATCTTTCAAAGTTGGTTAATTTGAAGTTACATTCTCAATTTGTTACATATTCGGATTTGAATTCTGTCAAATTACGCGTTCTCATACTGTGATCTACAAGATTCCACGATTCGATTTGACGCGTTGAAAATTGTTACGTATTTTAAATTTACATTGGTCGAAATCGTATTTCCACCGGGCGATGAAAAATCAAAGACAAAAAAAAAACGAATAGAAAGGGCCTTGATTTTTCCTCACATATAGTTGATAAGAATGAACTTCAGATTAAAATAAGAGTACGATTATATATTAGACGTAGAAGAGAAAAGAGGAAATAAGGAACCAGAAGAAGAAAAGTCTTAACGATGTAAAAATCGCCTTCGCGAATAAACGTCGTCCACTGACAATTATTTCGACCCTCTCTAGAAAAGAAATGATAATATCAATAGCGAATATGCGGCAAAAAATGACGAATATTAATATTATCATTGACGGATCCGGAAAATCCAATGAAACGCACCAAATGAATCATGTTTAAAGAAAGAAAAAAAAAGAAAAAGAAATGAATTTAGGGACGCCCCGATATAGTGATATTTTTTCAAAAAATAATCGATTCTAAGCATTCGGGAGATATTTATATGTATACACACCTGTAATATACGAATCTCCGTTTCGAATACACGTAGTATACATACATACATATTTTACACTATACATATTTAGAAATATAGATATTTACCGGAGAAAAGGAATATGTCCGTTTACGAACTTGCGTTTGATGTTCGATGATGAAAATTTGTAGAATCGTTTTCGTTGAATAATTGCAATCCGCACCGATTTCAAAGGCATTTAATAACACTAATGATAATAACATATATTATTAATAACAATAGTTATAGATGATAATTACTGACAATAGGATATATCAATGAAATGATGATAATTCTAGGCGTAGAATTAACGGTGGCGATTATTATTATTATTATTATTATTATTATTATTATTGCTATTGCTGCTATTATTATCATTATTATTATTATTGTGGTTATTGTTGTTATTATACCTCGACGAAGTATGGTAGGTTGTTGTATTTTTTATATAGGTATTTATTTAATTAATTGTTTGTAAAATTGTACAAAACGTTATTCTTTGGTACTATGAAAATCTATGATCTTTGATTTGTCGTCGCGAATGATTTATGTCACGTAAAACGAGGCAGCTGTACGTTTTGTATCACGTAACGATTCGGAAGAGAAAATACAAAGGAATTAGACAGGATACGATAATAATAATAATAATCGCGATGATAACGATAAATGATAATAATTATGATAGTCGTAGAGTTAGCAAGAATACGGAACTTCAAAGACGTCCGAAAATTCTCTCATATCTCATGCATACGTGGATACATCAGCATACGTATAATTGTATACGTATGTATATCTCCGTGTGTCTTCGTATGCATTTGCGTATAATCAAATATGACGGATAGAATATTAGGTAGGTTAACAAATTAATTAATTGTAAATCTGTGTCGCGCAATCGTTGGCGAAACGACAAATTGGGCCGATAATCGTCGTAGAAATATTATTTTTCATCGAATATTTGATCAGTTAAATGATTCATCGAGCGAGGTGATCTGCCAAAATGCAATTTTTTTCGAATTCATTCGTTTGCTTTCCAAATCGAATCATTTTTTTCCCGAGACTGGAAATCCGTAGCAAAATGATCATTGACATGAAATAACTAGGAAAAAATCTGAGATTCAAAACTTCGAATGAAACTTGATTTCAAAGATTCGTTCATTTTCGCATGTTTATTCAACTCATTATACTTGCGAAAAAGAAAGAGTAGAGAAAAAAGAATTGGAAGGTGAAAACACGTCAACGAAATAAATTCAACGAATTCGAAATATCATGCGATTGTTTTTCTCTGTAATTGTCGATTGATCGCATCTCAGCATCACTACGGTAAACCGAAACACCGGTTTCACACATACGTATCTGTGCGTATCTAATGACGACCTACATCGCTCCGCTGATCAACGTTGACGAAAAAACGAAGAAAAAAGATTTTTTTATGTGATATAATTAATCGGATTGTAATTATTGTGAATCGTACGTATTAATTAGTAACTTCGGAGTCGTAGGAGTTGAAAATTTCCCTACATTAACACACGCACGCACACACACACTCACACACACGAACACAAACACGCGAACACGAACACAGACGTATGCGTAAATATATCACATATTACACACAATAATACATACACCTCCACGTGTGTGCATATATTTTCGAATAATAATAATAATAATAATAATAACAATAACAACAACAATGAAATAATAGTAATATTACTGGTAATGATAAACAATGACCGTACGAATATCGCGACGAGATATTTAAAAGCGAAAAAAAATGTACCGGAAGGACGAGAACAAAAGGAGAGGGAGGGGGGGGGGGGAAATGTCGAAGAAATTGGGAATAATGAAAATATGATTGATTGAAATAATAATAATAATAAGAATAATAATCATAATAACGGTAATACCGTCTAATAATAATAATAACGATAACGATAACGATAACGGTAATATTAATAATAATATTAATGATAATATGAATAATGATAATCCTCGAAGATAACTTAATGAATAATGATAAATAATATTAATGATCGATGACGATGATTATGACGATGATGACGATGATGACGACGATGACGATGATGACGATAATGACGATGGTGACGAGAATGATGATGATGATGATGATGATGATGATGGTAAGAGAGATGATTATGATTATGATGAACATAATGATGATGGTGATGATCACAATGATGATGATGATGATGATGATGATGATGATGATGATGATGATGATGATGATGATGATGATGATGTATGCGATGACTCACGTTAATTCCGGGTCTCGTCAACCTTTCCATGATTATACAAATAAAACGAATATAATTCAAACTAAAACCACGCGTAGACTGTTTATTGCAACTCATTACTTTTTGAACGTTAGACAAATATATTCGGTTTTATATTATATTTCCATGTCGTTATATCATATTTATACATACGTACATACATACATACATACATATATATATATATATGTATATATATTTGTATGTATGTACGTATGTATAAATATACAGTATACATTATACATTATATTGAATCTTTGTTTGGTTCGTTGTGCCGTTCAGTCGCGAGGGTAGCGCTACCTTTTTCTTTTCGATACGGTTCGTACCCGATCAGCCTCCTGATTCTTCGGTCATTGTTTACATTTCACATCTATCTTTCCTTATTTACCAACGTCGCCTCGACGAGCGTCCGACAAATCCCGATCTTTTTTGGACGAACCGATCGACGTCTAGCGACGGAATCGTATCGCCTCAAACCCCCCTCAGTGATCCGTCGTACTCTGTGCAGTGATCGTGCGCGTCTACGCCGGTTTTTGGAAATTTCGAGAATAAACATTATCAGAAGTTCGTGATAATAATCACGTCGAATCGTCGCGATGTTTGCACGCTGTGAAAAATATCGCGGATACTCGTGCTATTCCGCGGTTTATCACTCGTCGAATTAAATATTCAGTTCACGTTCGAGATCCATTTGGTCTGCCGTGTTCTGCAGCGTAGGACAGTTCAGTGATACGGAAATGCATCCAACGCTCGTAGGAAATGTTCGACGAACATTTGGTAAATATTACAACATTTATTATCTACCGGCTCGCGAATGACGAGAAATGAGACGCGATCAAATGCTTTGATACCATTCGACAAATGATTGATGGAAATATTTATCTGGAGTACGCAAAACATTAAATTTCCGCTTCGCGATACTGAAATTCTGCCATTCCTGTACGATTCCTGGAAAATTACATCGAAATCACGTGGTTAATTCGCAAACCTTTGATGAAAATGTGCGCCGGATATGAATTTTGCGAAAGCTTCAAAAGCTTACTTGATCGCTTCGTGTCAGATTTTGAAATCTACCGTTCTAACTTGTCTTTTTCGTTTTTTGATGATTGCTGATTTCACAAGACTGATCGTGTTTTTTGGTTGTTGTGCTAATTATCGTTGTTTCCAACGTGTAAATCGCAACGCTATGTCGGTACCATATCCTTGTAAATTTGCCGTCACTGACATTTTTTCAATACCGCAATATCTCTCCGATTCCATCCATCAGTATCCGTCGAACTAGTATTTTCTAGAGCGATTGATCGCAACTCATTCGTGACATTTCACACGAATCATTCACATTCGAGTCACTCTGGATAAAAATTGTAATTGATTGCCGGACAAGATGTGTTTTTTTTTCCGTACGACCTCACTGCACCGAGTATGAAACTGCGGATACCAATCGAGGTGACATCTTAAAAAAAGTTTAAATTTTTGCTGCCGCATATTTTAGTTACTGTTTCGTTTCTCCTCATTTTCTCCACTCTGTCAACCAAGTCTATTAGTTTGAGGTGTAAATTGATGTATTGCTCGTGTCGTGATGTGGTAAAAATATCGTAGCAAACGAAATGTAATTCATTCCTGTTTAAGGAAATTAAGAATTCGTATTCGGTTGACCATGAAAAAATATAATTTTCGCAAAATTTAAAAGAGAAAGAGTACCATTCGCGCCAGAGTTGTCATTCTGGAAGCTGATTTTTTTTTCAAATGAAATAAAGTTATAGCTATCAATTTGAGGTGATGGAAAAAATATTATTGAGAATAATTTAAAACAGCTCGAGATAAAAAAAAACTGTAATGTAACAAAGCGGCATTAGATTCTCATTCGATTCCGAAAATCTGTAAGCCTTCAGAGATTTTTTAGTAAATTAACTTTTTCGTAATGAAAAATGTCGATTTTGGCATCCGATTAAGATTATCAAAGTTAGCATCGTTTTCGACCCTTACGGTGGAATAATAGACTAATTGGCTGTTTTCGAGTATCGTTTGGAGAAAAGAGTTTCATTGTTGGAGGTTGTGGCGTAAAGAAAACGGGATCTTAGGATCGTCGTGGTGTAGTGCTACCCTTCGCGACTGTCCACCGACTATTTACAACAACTCTTTGTCATTGATGCCTGCTGCCTGTATTCCACTGTTATTAATCGATTTGACATTAATTTTCCCTTTAATTTTTCACCTGTCAATTAATTGTTGATTGATTATTAATTACGCTGATCGACGTGTGAGCTGGACGTATACATATCTATGTATGTATATAAATATTACGCGGCCCTCTTATTAGCATATTTTTCAAGTATTCGTCCGCGAAAATCCAGTCGAACGGGAAATAGAACGAAACGTGTGTGAAAATGAAACAAGAAATATGTATACGTATATCTTCTCGCCTCAGTTGCGTCACGATCGTTGTACGAATTGGATTCCTCGCTTTCCACGCGCCCCGCAGTTGATTTCCATCGCACCGCGACCATCCGCTATCGAATGGCCATCGACCTATCGTTGTCGCAGCGAAAGTGTGGAATCCAAAGATAATCTATTCTCTTTCATTCGTATCGTTTGTTTTTAATTTCGCATTCCTTTATTCTCTCAGTTTCGCAATTTTTCATTCGGTTTCGTTATATTTTCGTTTACTTTGCCTTTTTTTTCTCTGTCGTCACTGTTCTTCCGTTTACTTACTTTTCTGTCCCAAGCTAGCATCGAATCTTGGCGGTTGTTCTGTATAGTGAATGCCGTAGACACAGAGTAGATGACTAACGATGAGATGCGAGTCGAATCTCTAATATCTGCTCTTCGAAATAATGTTTGTTATTTTTTCTTACATTAGTGTGTTTGTACGTATATATGTGTGTTTACAGGAAGGCACGTCGCAATCCGCATAGAATTTCTTGCTAACAATCGATTAATTTGTTGATTTCTAATTTCCCTTAGCGGTGCTGATTATTTTACTTGTTTATCGTTTACTCTTCTTACTATTCTCGCTAATGCAAATGCTTTTTCGAAAGTTAAAAAAGAGAAAAAAAAATACAGAAAAGAAACGAACGAACGTCGCCTCGATTTCACAGGTTGGATCGCGGCGCGGGTGCCACGAAGGTAAATATGCTAAGGTTCTCCGCGGCATTTTCCTCGTTCGAGATCCGCGCGGCGCTACTCCCGTGCCATCGATAACCGTAACGCATTTAATGTCTCTTTAACAAACGTACGATCCGCTTAAATTGCCACTGCACAGATGCTTTTGTGAGAAAATAAAACAGAAGTCTATATCGTAGCGATCAGGCATCGATATACGGTGGATAGCGTTGTTATAAGATTAATCGCGCGTTTTCGTATGCTTGTACGCGAACATGGTTGATATTTCGCAAACTGTATTTGCAAGCTGGTGAGTTTATCGTTTCCATGCACTAGAGCGCAGCTAATTATTTACTCCCGCGTCTTTTTCTTTCGCGACGAACACGATGGATCGCTACGGAGAGAAAAAGATCCGAGAACGAAATCATTGAATTAATCTTTATTTTGCAGCTATATAGGAGGAGGGGCTTGTATACGCAATAGCATGCAAATGAGAAACGCATCGGGCAAACACTATTTCTAACATTGTGTATTTGATTTATAATTTCTCATCTTTTCATATTTTCAGTGTTATACCTATTATAATACGTTGATTGATTTTTATCTCGTTCAAATATGCCTGATTGTGAGAGCTGCCATTTTGAGATCTCCGCCATTTCGTGGTCTCCGCCATTTCGTGTACCCACGCTCCCCGCGACAGCGTACGCTGCCGCGCAACGAACCAAGCGTACGCGCAAAATGGCTGGGATCTCAGGCGATGAGAATCGTCGATGTTGTGCGTAGAAGTTTGAAATGGTCTTTCTTTCAGCTCTACTCGAATAAAAACGCAAATATAGAAAGGGAAAGAGAAAAAATTAAACTCGGAGTACTTGTTGCACGATCGATACCTGTCTCGAGGTACGCCGAGAGACGACCGATCCTAACCTCTCGAGAGAAAAAAAAAAGGGAAAAAAACCTCACCGCGTGCACGACTATTCGTGTTGCGTGACGAGACACGAACACTGCATCGACACGTTTGGTATAAAGAATTGGCAAACGAGGGTACGAGCATGCGCTACGTTTAGTGTGATCACTTTTCTTTTCTATACCTATCCACACTCGTTAATAATCTCTGCTAAAATCTCAGATACACGTACACACATACGTACATACACGCACACGGGTAGACATTACATATACTCACACGAACCCACACACACGCGCATATATTTATACCTACATCGGTCGAGGGAACGATGACTAAGGTCGGAGCTGAGTAAAGTAGCGCTAAGAAATCGACGAAAGTAGGGGGATGTACACTGTATAACAAATTTCACGCGAGCGAAACCCATATATTTCGAGTGGTTCGTTTATTTTCGGAAGCTGTGCCCGAACCACCTGTTACACGATAAAAATACACCAACGTTACACCAATGTATATACGATATACATCACGTCACGTGCATTATATTTTATTTCGCGTAGCTACGAACGTCGCGCTGCTCCTCTGGCTCGAGCGATGATTCGAAACCGTCGTCTCGTCAGTTCCCTTCACTCGAGAGGGAAGAAGTCGCGACATTTAACGATTCGCTTAACGCAAAGCGAAGGAGTCACGTTTGTCGCTATCGTTCACGCGGAGTCGACGAAACTGACGATGACTCCGACGAATTATCGACGAGACCGGAGGAGATAGTTTTCGTAACACCTCGCTAAATAACCATACGTAATCGGGCGGCGTCTGTGTGTTTATACGTGTGCCTCGTCACGATGTGATATGGTAGCTCTTGCGAAACGCTCCTCGCGGCCTGCGTGCACTTTTGCAAACGTTTCTCTAGAAAGGCTACGCGTGCTCTAGGTGTGTGCCACGAAAACATCGATTCAACGCACGCACAGTGCTTGTCTATCTCGTTCCTCTACAGTCTACGTCACGCGACGAACAATCCCAACTTCGGCTCTGTAATCCCTATAGCCTTGATTATAGACCCAGAACTTCGTCGTCCTTCCGCACTCGCTTACCCCCCCACGAAAACACTGTTGGAAAGGTGATGAAATAACGAAAGAAAATTAGTACGTAAAGGAGAACACAGCAAACAACGTCCGCTGTAGACCCGTTCACTTACCTCACCTACCTACCTACCTACCCACCATTATACCTACCCTTAAGCTAAAACACCTACTATATTATTGTACCTGTTCTTCTCGTAGTATTTGGCTGGTGGCTGATACCTGTGTAAATCGTTCAACTCGAACCCAACGTCTACGTTGTCGTTGTTCATGTATTTCTCTTTTCGTTTCGCCATTCATTTTCGTTTCATTGTTCTTCCGCAATAAAAAAAATTCAAAGACTGAAAAGAAAGAAAGAAAAAAAAACGAACACATCGCGAACACCCGAAAGCCTGCTATGGCGATTGCTACCGTCGCTTGTCTTCCCTGTCGAGTAGTCCCTTCGCTAACTATACGAGATCCCGCGCATGGACGTGACCCGTGCATGGACATGGCCCATGCATGCGCATGCATGGGTCAAATACGCCTGTCACAAAGAGGCCTTTCGATAATTCCCGTGAACGAATTTACTCGCGATTATTATTCACGAGTGCCAAACCGATCCGAGCTTGCAAATGTACATTGAAATTGTCATGCTGAACGCGCCAACAGTCTGCGATTCGTCATAACCACTTGTGACCTGTGATCACACCGCTCCTCCGCCTCCTCTGATCTTTCATCCGCCCCCTTCGTCGAACTTTCATCAAACTCACCGCACATCTCATCCTTCCGTCCTACGACCCAACGACCAATCGCCATAGCTGACGTTTTAGTCGCCACAGCCACCATTTAGCCACCATATAAGCCATATAGATTAGAGTGCCGTGCCATGCCATGCGTGTTCGCTCTTGCTGTAGGTATGTCGTGAGTTCCAGCGCGGGGCGTGCAAACGCGGCGAGACGGAGTGCCGGTTTGCGCACCCCCTGGAGACGGTGCAGGCGAACGAGGACGGCTCTGTGACGGTCTGCATGGACGCAGTCAAGGGCCGATGCAATCGAGACCCCTGCCGCTATTTCCATCCCCCTCTGCACCTTCAAGCCCACATTAAGGCCGCACAATCTCGGGCTAGCATTGCGGTAATGCATCTCTCTCTCTCTCTTTCTCTTTCGCTCCCTCTCTCTCTCTCTCTTTCTCTCTCTTTCTATCTCTCTCTCTTACTCTTACTCTCACTCTCACTTTCACTTTCTCTCTATCTCTCTCTCTCTCTCTCTCTCTCTTTCTCTCATACTCATTCTTTCTCCTTCTCACACTTTCACTTGCTCTCGCGCTTATTTCTGCTCTCTCTCTCTCTCTCTCCGTCGCTCCGCCATCTTCATCTATCCTTCTGTCCTCGATTCCAGTCTTTCTTCGAATCGTCTATGCTCTAACCGCTTCGTTACATCCAACCCAATGACTTTTCTTATCATCCTTCTCACACGTCGCTCGTACTCTACATTCTTTCTTTCTTTGCAACCCCGTTTCATTGCGTCTTGGTTGTCTTGCTCTTCTCTTCTATGCTCATTCGCCAACTTCTTCCTCGGAACATCTCACATTCTTCTTTCAGTCATTCTTCTCACTACATCATATGCTTAGTTTTCATATACTTGGCTTTGCTCGGTTTTAGTTACATTTGTTCTTCCTCCTTCCTCGTCGACTTCCCCACACTCACTTATACCCCTCCGGCCTAATGGCTCCGATTCACTACCCTCCCTCCCCCCATTCGATCCCGAAAATCTGAAAACTGGACGAGCTTTTCCCGCTGCGCTGCTTTTCGCCAAATCGCGTATCACACCAAACAAACAGATCTGTCGCAACATAATCGAGCTGCTTGGTCGCTGAGCCATCGAGTTAGAATTTGATAGGCGACCACAAAATCCTCGCATGGAGAAGATATTCGAAATCAGTACCTAAATAAAACACGGTGGACCGTACGTCGCGAACAATGGCTAAACGTTGCGCAGTTTCCACGTAAAATTCTCATCACCAAACGATCATACGAACGATAGCCGAATTCGGACGACTAAAGATGATTCGTTAATCGCGATGTTTCGTATTATTATACTCGTCCGATTCCCTTCTCCTCGCGTTCGCGTCTTCAAAACTGATGAAAGAAAGTCGCGGAATGTCGAAAGACGAACCTTTTCATAACGTACTCTATTCAACGAGATACGCTCTCCTATCTCTCGTACAATTTTATCTACCTCTCGCATCGCGCGCGTACACTTTCAGTTCGTATGATCGAATCATCTTGTTCCCTACAATGGTTCGTTTCATCAACAAATATCTCCCTCCTCCCATCTCTACCCGTACGAGTACCATCCCTCCCGTTTTCATACGTGTACCTGTCACATATATGTATATATTATTGATATATATATATGCACATATCTCGACGGATACGCGATCGTTGCTTTTGTGTTTGTCTTACCAATCCTGTTTGACGTTTAGCCGTGTCTATGTAGTGTGTAGCGTGTAGCGAGTAGTACGAAAGGCATATGAACATTTGTTTATCGCCACCGTGCGACACTGTTTCTATTTCTCTCTTTCTAGCAGCCTATCGCAGCAATCCAGGTCCAAAAACCTAGTTGCAAGATACCAATCATCTAACGAGATAATTAGACTGTAATACATTGTTATCGTGTCGTTTCTGTCGTGACGAACGTTTCGTTTCTACTCGTAAATTTTCTTACCTTCCCCTCGACACTCTCCCCCTTCCGTTTCCCCCTTCCGCCCCCTTCGCGGATTAAATCGCGAAAATTCCGGATCCCTTTGATATCGGGGACACGACGCCGCGTTCGCGTAGCGTTGAATAGCGTCACTTGGCGAGCAAAAACGAAACGAGGATCGCACGTATTGTAAATAATTGTAGTAAAATTACCTATATTACAACCCTTCACGAATGACACAAACACACAACCCTGCTGACAAGCTGCGCTGCACGCACCCCGGCTATGAACCCTGCTGCTGTTTGCTGCCCTACACACTAAACGCTACACAACCTCTCGGGGAGACAGTCGTAGGAGAGAATTGTAGGGTATAATTGAGAGGAAACTTACAAAGAGACGAGGAACGACGAACATACAGCTGTTGTTGCGTAATGTCGTGAAATGCGGGAACAAAAATGTGAAAAAAGAGGCGTAGGATATTTTTTTCCAACGAGAAGAGTCACTACTACCAACTTTGGGGTTTCGCGCAGCGAGGCACTCATCAGCCTGCTAAAATTGGACGACTTCGGTAATTCTCGTAGATTGATGCTTCCGTTTTTTTTTCTTTGTTTTTTTTTTATACGGTTGGCTCACCATCGTTTCTTTGCTCTCGAAGAATAATAAGAAATGCGAGACGCTAACATCGCTCACAGCCCCGTGTCTCGACTGGTTTTCGCACTGCAGGACCGAAATCCAGCGATCGAGGAAACTCTGGTAGGCTGCAACGAGCGCGACCTATAGGTAGGTAACGGTAGGTATATCGTCTTCAAGTACCACAAAATCGTCGACAGATTTTACTTGGGAGTGGAGAGAGAGGATCGTCGAGACACGGATCGGCGCAACGCGACGTGCTATGGATAGATGCATCGAGAGGAGGACAGTGAGAGGCCAGTCGAGACACGGTTTTCAAAATTGGCGATCACACCTTCGTGTGGCTCAAAATTTCACGGAGGCTCGGGAGACCCCAGTTGCAACATGTGTATTTATCTCCAATGAATATATACCACACACCTATATGAACATATATATAGGGCATTTCTCGTGACAAATTCGGAAGACACTTGGATTCCAGAGCGACGTTGACCAACGGAATCTCGAAAACCAAACCAAGCCAAGGCAAGTCGAGTCGAGTCGAATCGACTCGACGAGTGCCTGGTTCCGGTGTCGTATTCACTCGAGTCGAGCTGACAATACGAGGAATCGGACGAGGGACCGGATTGCGGCAGACCAGCTTGTTGGCAGGGAAGTTTTATTCTGTAAAATCAGAAAAGACAAAGAAAATTTCAATAGAAAAAAGTAAAACGAAAAAAAAACAGTCGATGGCAAACTAACCAACTAACTAGATGGATGAGAATTCGTAAAGTAAATTTAATCTATCAGGGTGTGGACAAAGGCGTGGAAAGTATCGGCGCGATTCGAGAAGGGTGCATTCGTGCCAATTTTCCTGGACTCGAGTCGCTCTCTCGCGACTCGTGCCGCAACAATTCCTCTTCTCTTTCGTCGTACTTCGAGTACTTGTCCTCGAAGATCGATGCACTCTTCCGAATTGATCTGCTATGCTATTTACGATTTAAGACCATACGCTTCATCCATGTCGTGATGTTGATGCCGAGAATCACGAGACATCACGACACCCACGATATATTCTCTCATTTACTACAATCTGACACGAACTTGTTCTCTCAACGCACGAAGATCTTCATCAATCCAATCTCTCTGAAATATGCGTTCATCGTTCTCGTCGTAATACTCGACTCTCCACTGGCTTACCGTCGTTCCTATTCTCTTGTTGCGCTCCTACAAACGTTACACTGTAAAAATGTGATTTGCGGAGTGGATTTTTTTTAATGAAATTCAAATTTTATTTTTCTTACTTGAAAAACAAAAGAAAACTCCGGAGTTGATCCAAAGAGATCTGATAATTATTTTAGTTTTTTTTCAATGAATCTACTAAGAAAACATGAAAATTAAATTCGTAGTTTTTTTTTTAATTTCTCCGCCGTAAAACAATCTATGTTTAATCCCTACGTCGAGTGTTTTTCATTTTCACTCCGGAACTCCGAGCGATGGGAGTGAAAATTCACTCCCGATTTTGTGCAGCGTGCTAGATTGATACCGGGAGAAAGAATCGTATTTGCAACGCGGTGCACAACTTCACGGTGAATGCATTGACGAGAAATTGCGTGCGATAGACTTGGCAAGTATCGATCGAACCTCCGAGGTTGTCGTAATTTAAAACACTTTATACGACCAGGAAGAAAACGGAAATGCGTTCATTTTAGCTCGAAAGTATCATTGGCCTCGGTGATTCCTTTTCCGACGCGACTGCTCGGCAAACTAATGCTACGCGCAACCAGAACGAGGTTCAGCCGATACTCGCGATCTTCGTGCTCTATACCCGATGTTGCAGTGCCATACATCTAATCGACGCGTATGAAAGTTTTCCACCGATCCTGACTCAAAATAACATTCGCTAATCGCAGATGGCAACGCAGATGTAGAATCTCACAAACTCACAGATCCACATCATCGTACATTCTCACACCGAAGCACACGACGACAGAGGTCGAATCATCGCAACTGCGTTTCATTAGTCTCATCGTACGTAGACGTAACGCTCGAAGTAAAGGAGAAGCATCAAACGGATTAGTAACAAATAATTTCTGCTCGTTTATCATCGTTTCAGAATGTCCGGATGCCGCAGCTGCGCGATGCGTAATAACTTTCACCTTACAGATTCCTCAGCGGAGTAATCGCGAAGACGCGAAGCATGGATCGTCCTTCAATCGCGTTTTAATATTCAGACAGGTACAAAAATATCTGACGAAGCTTGTCGCAGACAACGATGATGCAACGTCCGTGATTGGATAGCCTTATTGGATTTATTGACTATAACTGTTTCTCCTTTCTCTCTCTTTCCCCACGGAACGACTTCTACTCCCGCAGCCAAGCGGAATCTGTAGACACTTATGAATCGTTTTCAGCCGTAGCTGTTTCCAGGACCGTCGAGGATATCTCATCGCAGTGTCATCGTATTGCAAACGATAATCGAAAACTTCTCGCATCATTCCCATGTTTATTTGACCAGCGATAACTTCAACCTCTACGCAAAATGACGTTAATCCTCGTCGAAGACGCAACTTTAAGCAACCAAGAAACTCGTTTACTCGAATAAATGTACATTATTTACCAATTTTATTCCTCGGATATCGATATTTGTGATGCCGATGCATCAGGAATTTCGAAAAGCTGCACGTCGAATCGGGAGATTCTGGCAACCAAACTCAAAAATGTGCGTGACAGCGTCCGATGAGATGTTTGGATTTCAGCCAATCGTTCCCTGCTAAAAGGTGCCTCCCGACAGCAGATGATGACAAGATGCCTGATTTCGCGTATCTAATTTGAAAATTTGTCGCTCATTTTTCTCAGTTTAACGTTACGTAACGCAAACGATCGTACCAGCGCAGTTTCTCTTCGCACTGTATAATCGACGTGTATAGTTCCATTTTCAGAACGACTCCTCGTTGTACGTACTTTGCTCGGTGCTAGCGCAACAGTTTCTTTCCTCGAAAAATTGAACTCGTGCCGTTTTTTTCACACTTCGCCATAATTTATTTTCCATTCGCATTTCGATTTCTCCGTTGGCCAACTTTCATTACTTCACACCATTATTATTATTACTACCTATTCTTATCATTACCTATTGTTGTTATCATTATTATTGTTGTTGTTATTATTATTATTGTCGTTATAAATTCTCAGCTATCGCTATTATCGTTGAAAATGTATACATGATCGTAACTTTGTATTATATATATTTACAACATACATGTTTGTGGATCGTGATAAAAATAATGTTATCTCGTGTACACGAGTAATAATATGATACCATCACTTGTACTTGCCAAGCCTCAACTCGTATTTTTTTCTTTTCTTGATTTTGACTCTTGCCCTCTCGCTGGCGATGCTTCATGCTTGCTGATACCCATACCGCCCCGTGTGCTTCGCTCTACCTGCCAATTAACGCCTGCCATTGCCGTCGATATGAAAAAAATCAAACCAAACAAACAAACAAAACCAACAACAACAACAACAACAACAAAAATGCACACGTACCAAAAAATTACGCTGCCGTTGAACGACACGCATCGCACTCCGGATTTTTGGGATGAACGAAAACGCGTGTGTAATTTGGCTGAAACGGAAAACGACGATCGACGATGAATATATATATATATTAAAAAAACAAACAACAACACGTCTATTGCATTGGTGGATGATGCGACGCGTAAAGCAGACGGCGACAGTACCTACCAATGTTCCGGGAATGGGGACAGTTTCTGGAGTGCCCGGAGTAACCGGAGGAGGTGTTGTGACTACAGGACTCCAGAATGCCGCCGCTGCCGCAGCCGCTGCTAATATGGCTGCCGTCGAACTCGGCAAGAAACGGATGCGCGATCCCAATGACGACCTGCTCATGGTACCACAGCTTTTGCATGGAGTACACTTTTATTATTATTTTCTCTCGGTAGTACATTTTCTCGAAACTGACGACGTCTTACATCCGAACGATGTCACGTGTCACGCGACATACCGATGACATTTTCTGGTCGTCAGATTCGAAACGATACCTGGTAGTTGTGTTCATTTCTCTTGGGTTATTTCTTCATTTTTTTCTCTTCTCGTCTCATACTACTGTATAATATCTATTTCTCTGCGAGTTACCTGCCATTCGAATTGTCTTAGATCGTTGCCATTTCCCGTCACCGCGGCCAACAGAAATTATTCGAATTATTTACCGAATTCACTCTGCTCTTTAGTCGTCCTTTGACGAGTCGGCGAAGTTACGTTCAGACCTCCTAGTTTCTCAATCGACCGTCTCTCTCAAAGTGGGGAGGACATTCGTGCAACGATGACGGGAAATGGTAGCAGTTTAAACACTTCACTCGCAAGTATACTTCTCTAGTCACATAGCCCACTGCGATTATATTAATACACTCGCCGAGCGCGCTTTGAGCTCTGTCTGTCGCTTTTTCCTTTTTCGAGCTCGCTTTCTATCTTTCATTCCGAAACTAAATTCTCGTTCGTTAAACGTTTCCGGGTGGTCGGTAAACAATTAACATCATTTCCGCACATCTTTGACCAGTGTGGCCACAAAACTCGAATTATTACTTTGTTATTCGATAGACCGAACTAGAGATAACTTCTCAATTCTGCTCGGCAGTAGAAGCGCTGTGGATTTTTACGTTTTACTTTCTCACGACCACCCAGATTCGAATGTTTCTGTAGGTTTCTCGGCTGTGTCGTGCGCATCGAGGATGAAACGTTACGCGTGCACGAAAGGCGTACGACAAACGAACCAATATTCTTCGTGAAAATAAGAACGTCTCTCGGGTTATCGACCGAACGTTGATCCGATGTAGCCGTTGATTTTCATCTGATCAACTCTCCGCTTCGTGCACGCTCTCGTTTCATCCTTCGACTCTTACCTGTGCATCACTACCAACGCGTTACTACGCATTTAGATCGGCTTATTTTCCAGTTCGCGCACAGCATTCGTCATCTGAAAAGATGTATCCGTTCTATGCTTATCACGCAGCTGTTGTCTGGTTTAGTTTCAACCTCGTAATTCGAACAGAAGTGTTTTTTCGTTTCCCTTCTTTTTACACGACTGGAGTTCTTCTCGTGACGAATGAATACATAAACCTGCAACGTTAGCGCTGTCGGTTGGATCAAATTTCTATCGAGGATTAAAGCTTGAAAGATCCACCTTGGATATCTAGTAAATTCTCCGTCAGTTGGTTCACCTCTATATTCATAATCTACTATTTTGTTGTTGTTTTTTTTCCACTTGGAATTCACTGCCGATGACGTTTAGTAATCCTCGACGGACGTGAATTTTATTCGTTTCATCGCTTTAGAACACTTAAAATCGCGCTTCTATCTGTTCGTAGATCGTGATCGTTGCATTCGTAGATCTGCAAATTCGGAACAACTGTCTTTCATTGTCGAAGTGGTTTTATATCTTTACGAGCTTCCGGTACTTTTGAACCTTACATTTTACCCGTTGCATTTATGTAGATATTTCCCACGAGCACGACTCCTGTCCATAAACGTGATGTTACTCGTCATTCGCTGACTCCTACGGTGTTCGCGCTATCGACTCTCGAACCCCGGCTCTCGTAAAACCATGATAAAACTAAGCTGGACAAAGGATTGATACGACCAACGCGGTTGAAAACGGTTTATCGTATCAGAAACTCTCGAATTCCACAGAGTAGCAGCGGTGCGATAAAACTCGCTTTGATATCTCCGAGCATCTCGGTGTAATCGATGCACCGCGTCTAAAAGTACCAGAAGTACGTCAACAATTTGCTAAAAATAAATGTTTACATCGAAAAACGGAGTTCGGGAGGAGTACACGGCAAAAAAAATTTCGTCATTGTGTAAAGCGTACAAACGTTCGTGCGGTTTTTCAACACGCAAACATGTTATTTGATACTAACGTGACACTTTTTAAACGTTGATCTGACATTGGTTCGTGTGACTCTTAACTCGGAGTTGTGTTACTTTATCACTGCACACGAGGTGTGTTGGAATAACACTAACTTTGGGTCAAAAAAAAGTCGTTAACACAAATCTTGGTGTTGAATCTGACGAAATTTTTTTACCGCGTGGAGAACGAGATCTCTCGGAGCGACGTGCTAGACTATAAGCTTGCGCCGATGATGCATGTTGCGCTTTCGCGACTCGCGGTTAACCCGTGGTACTTAATAGTTTTCAGTTTCTCCCTCGCAAATGCACCGTGTCGCGACATCTTGGCTCGACTGTTATACGCACCTTCGTGGACGAAGGTATCAAAGTTATACCCCACGCACGGGGCAACCAACTTGCCGCGACACGGTTCCACGTGACTTGGTATCGTCGAGATACCATTGAAAATCTTCCAATCGGTACTCCCTTTGAAAAAAACAGACTCCGTGCGTAGTTTGAAATACGAACGATAATACAAGTGTAAACGGAAAAAAGCTTTTTATCGGCAACCTGATTATACATGGCTTCACTCCTCCTAACCCCAGCTTTGAAGCTTTGCACATCGTCTCGCAGCTTTCTGAATGGTACACGACCTGACGAAAAGATTATTTTCATCTCGCTATTATATTCCCTCACTATCGCTTTCATCGCAGTTTTGGTATTATATTTTTGACGCAACATTTTTTTTTTTCACGATTTAACGATTCATCATTCTTCGCGGAGGCAAGAATAGCGAAAATCACGTTATTATTGTTTTGGCCTGTTGTGTTGCTACTACTACTACTACTACTACCACTAATACTACTACTGCTACCACTACTACTACTACTACTACTATAACTACAACAGCGTACGAATAATTGCTATTATGTTATCGTTATGAAAATCAGTTCGACTGTTGTTTCTTTTCTTTTTTTTTGTCTATCTGTTTGATCACTTTTCTGGGTAACGGTACGATTTCGGTTAGATTTTATTGCCACGTTCTTCACTACGAAATCACAAGGCAGCGATTTGCATTTGCTTTCGTCGCGTCAGCAACGTGTTACTTTACGTCCTGGTCGTGACACCAAACAAACAAATGCCAATTGTCGAGAAGAGAAATGACAGAAGTGAAATGTCGATTCGCTCGAAACAAATGATGATTTGATGGAACTGACAATAATGATAATATGAATGATAACAATAGCGGTGAGGTAATCACGATGGAACGAGTAATTCTTCGTGATTACACGGATTCGTTTGCCGAGGGAGAGATCTACGGCGGAGGTGAATCTTGGGGATGTCCTGACCGAGATTATCGACGCCAATGGAAAAAGATTCGCTGCCTACTCACTGTCCGTTTGTCTGGTTTTCCTCACGTTTCTCATAGTGGCTACGTCGTCATGCGTCATCGGCACAATAACAAATTAATTTTCAAACCCTATCTCGTTACGATCATTATATTTATACATATTTATATACATATAATACGTATATGTATGCGCATATCATTCATTGCATAGGAGATACCTAACTGTAAGAGCTGTTAAGTCGTCGTAAGAATATATGCTCGATTTATCTTTCAATTTACACATTTCGCGACACGAAACGTTCAATATTCGCACCAATCGAATTGATAATGTGTTTGTTGCAGATGGACATGAAATCTGTCGGGTCGTTCTACTACGAAAACTTTGTAAGTGCAGAGCAAACAGACCTCTCTCTATCCGTTCACATCGATCCGCTAACTAAAACCCTCTAACTGTCACGTACTCGCATCTAATCGTGGTGGAACAACAAACGAACGAATTAACACCCCTTAATCTGTCGTCGTAATTTGTTGCGGACAAGTCCGACGACGCGGATCACGTTCGATCTCCGCGCACGATCGTGTTTCCGTCCATTTTTTCATCCCTAATAACATCATCGCGTTGCTTTCTAACTGCAAGCTCGTTTCTTCCCCCACGTCGCGCTGTTGTTTGCGAATCGCACGATACGGCTGCGCTAACGCGACGACGTCACCCCCTCGATTCCAGTTCTTTCGTATTCATCTCTTCGAACGTTCCAGGCCTTTCCCGGAATGGTACCCTACAAGCGGCCAGCCGGTGACAAGTCCGGTATGCCCGTTTATCAGCCGAGCGGAGCGACGACCTACCAACAACTGATGCAGCTCCAGCAGCCCTTCGTCCCCGTGTCATGTGAGTACGCTGGAACACCCCCGCTACCTCAAACCTCTAACCAGTCGAATCTTTCCGCGACAAATTCGCTCCTCGCCCAAGGAGCGAACGGTGGCTCGTTGACGATTACCGAGGCTAACGGGGTCCTCGTGGACCCCTCGAATCCGCCGCCACCGCCGCCGTCCGGTGGTGGTGAAAAATCGACGAACTCGAATCATGACAATGAAAATTCCCACAATTCTCCCGAATTGAATCACTCGGGGAACTGCGCGCCCGCAAATATAGCCGGGCAACTCGCGCTGCCGCCCTCTATGTCGCCGATGCCCTCGATCACATCCATGGCACAGATGAACGCGATGAACCCTGCCGGCATGAACTCGGTGGCAGGGCTCACGTCCATGGCTCACGTCGCGGCAGCAGCGGCGGCTGCCGCCGGCGGTATGCCGTCGATGGCGACGATCACCTCTTTAGCTAACATGACCTCAATGGCGAACGCTGCGAACATGGCTAACATGGCTCATTATACTATGGCCAACATAAACGCTCTGAACACCTTCAATGCCGTGCAGTCGGCGGCAGCGGCGGCAGCTGTACCCATGGATCCGGCTGCTCTGGCCAAAGAAGTCGCGCAAAAGAATTACGCCAAGGCTGTCAAGCTCTCCGTATCGCAATCGTACGGCATCAACCCTTTGACAGCCCTCAATTACACCGGAGTCGCCTTGAACAAGCAAGCTCTAACGATGCCACCGCCGACGATGCATCAACCGGGTACGGCTACCGGGAGACCCACGGCCCTGGCAGGACTCTCAGGACTAGCCGGGATCCCCGGAGCTCTCGCGGCCTCGCCGCTGTCGGCCGGCCTCTTCCATCCCCATCAACAGCAACATTACGCGAGACCACCGCCTCATCATCAAACAGCATCGCCGACGATAAATCCCTACTCGTTGATGCGACCGCATCAACTGCTACCAGCCTCCTACATGCATCAGACCGCCTTGCCTCTCTCGAGCATGCAACATCTCTCGGGAAATCCTTACGCTACCGTTCAAAATCCGTACGCTATGCTACCAGGAATGGCCGGTGTTCCCGGCGTCACCGGTGTCCCCGCGGGCGTCGTTGCCGCCGTACCTCAGCTATCGTCGGGAAATCCTGCGACGATCGCTGCTCAACCGCAGGTAGCGCTTTCCTCTTCCGCTGGCGGCAATGCCGGGGTGGCGGTCATGCAACCGTACAAGAAAATGAAAACTTCGTAAAGAACGATTCGAATGACGAGGGAACTTCGGGAGACGAATAAAGCGAGGTAACGATGATGGAACGTTAGGAGCGTCGGAGAGAAAATCTGTCGATCGATCGGATGACAAAGATGCCATCCATCCACTTCGCACGTCGCGTCGAGCGTCGTGGGCGAATGCTGCGAGCATCAATTCGAGGTTTTTATCACCGCGCCTGCGGTTTCTATCTTCTTTTTATACAATTTATGTACATTTTCGACACTTGTCGTTCGTCCTCGCAATTTTAACGTTCATCTTTTACATCGTAACGTTCAACGTTTGATATTTATGCTGTTTACAAGCATGACAAAGTACGCTTTTAAAACTCAATTTCAACGAGTGGTTTTCTACTTTCCATTTTATTCGTCGAGTCTGTATTATTTGTGATCGTGATTGTCAATCGTTCGTTCCGGCGTGTATGTTTTTTGAAAATTTATTTATTTTTATTATTCGACCATTCTTTGCCACGAATGGTTTCGAAGCGACGGATTTTCTCTCTCGGAAAAAGAACGAAAAAGTTTGGAGAGATGCGAAAGTGTCGGAGAGGTCGGCGCTCCTCTTTGTACGATCAGAGGAAATGCGTAGACGTCAAACGATCGCGCATAAATTCGACCTCGATAGACAGACACGGAAACGACTACGTACTACTACGAGTAAAGTTTGGATGAAAACTAAAAGAAGTTCCAGATAGATACGCGCCTACACCTAATATATTATACAAATTAACGTTTTATTATAGATGAGTATGCGTCGTAGAAGGTAGTTTCATTTTCTAGTCAGACATTGTCGGAGAACAGTGCCTTATATCCCGGTCCTACTCGCACTATCGTTCGAAAATTGATCGGAAACCGATCAAACATCCGACGACGGTAACTGATTTGTGAGAATATTAACAAAATAATTACTATTTAATAATAAATATTTCGAAAGTGTGTCGTGAACGTGTTCGTGCGCGGTTGGCTCGTAGGGCGAGTATTCGAGTAAATTTCTAATCCAATTTTTGGCAGACGTCTGCCTTCGACAAAATCTAATCACGTAATTCGTCGAAACGAAAATTTACATTCGTCAAATAATCTCGAGGCATAATTTATTGCAAGCAAAAATCGATGTAATATTTTGAAGAAAAAAAAAAATGTAAAAAAATCGCGAATCAATTTTAATAAAATGAGAAAATAAAATAAAAAATAAAGACGAGCTATTGGCAATTTCGTTAGCCGTTTTCTTTCGTCTAATCGAAGCCAAGACTCGAAACGAAAGAGAGAGAGAGACAACTAACTTTGACGATTAAGAGGTAGCGAAACTATCATTACAGTGGCTACGCAACTGCAACTGCTCCTACAACGCGAACACATTTGACTACTATAGTATTGTTACTATTATTGTTATAACGATTAATTTCCATAACTTGACCGTTGGAATTTTTGTCATATGTATGCGCAGGTATACGTGGTTTGTATATGTATTCACGTGGTCGCATGCTTACTTTGCAGTTAGTTAGGAAATAATCTAACGGAATGTTTGAAAAGATTTTATTTTCTTATGAAGTACAAGAAATAAAAAAAAAAACAAATTAACAACAACGACAGTTCCCAGTAGTCGATTTATCGATCGAATAATCATTACGTTTCCTAGAAAACCTTGCCCTTATATCCGGAAGTGGTACGTCCGCTGGAAAGAAAAAAATAAAAATGAAAAAAAATCAACAACACCATGAAAATGATAATTGTCACCTAAATATAATTACAATCTTTGTATCTGGTACCTATTAAAAATATATAAATATATATATATATATATAATCTAATCGTAATCGACGCCTAATATATTGTAATCGGTACGATTATCGTTGACGATCGCGTTCGCGTCTTCGGTCCTGATACTGATCTCGCGACCGTTCGCGTTCCCCGCGCCCCAAAACCCCCGTCGTGGTTCTCGATTCAATTTGGGAGAATTGATGCGCGCGTACACGTATACGCGCGTGATATTTCATTGTCACAGGGAAAATCAGTCGATTATCCGTTGTTGCACAAACTACAAACCTGTTGTTGTAGGTATAACGTATTACCTGTTGCGTCGCATAAATCGCGTGCATATGTATAAGCGTATTCGCTTGGCTATAGTCGCGTAGACGCTACAGATACGCGCTTCGTATATCGGGCGATATGAATGAAATTGAGCGGATAGAGTTTCGATGCGCTCGCGTTGTTAAAAGAGGAAAGCTCCGAGAGCTTTTTTCTTCTGCTTTTTTTTCGTCACCGTCGACGTTAAACTTCAAAGGAGAGCGATGCTCCGTTTCATTCGTATCGCTCTCACGAAGGTAAAGACGGGGGAGGGTTACTTGCGTTGCGAGACACAGTCGCGCCGCTGCGAAACGATATCGTAGATAAGGGGAGAAAAAAAAGCAACAATCTATACGAGTACGTATCTACCTATCTGTCGATAATAAGTATAGTAGGAAAGATGAGAGGCGAGATAGTAACGCATAATAAAAGTGTAACATGTATTTTTAGTATGTAGTACTTAGACCCGTAGTTATAACGAATTGACATGTGTAGTAGAAAATTGCAACACGCAGACGGACACTCGACAAATTCGCTTCGCAATGACCGGTGTCGAATCGTCGTGTCGGATCGAAACTTCTCAAACGGATCTATCTTGTTATTAGGTACTTATCCTCGCGATATTTCAACGCGCTTCTCATCTCGAATTCCTTCGCCGTTGATGATATTTAGAGATTTGTTCGTACGACAGAATTTCTACCCGTCATCCACCCAACTTGGTATCACGTCGGTCGCGTCTTCCAGTATCAAGCGAGGATCTACGAAGGTTTAAGCGCAAGCGAGTTCAGGCCTTTTCGGCGTATCATTTTTAAAATCTTGCAAAATTCCAAGATTCGCGGAAAAGCTCGAGAGAAGCGCAAAGACGATCCGACGAGACTGGTACGGGTGTGAGAAAAACGTGGAAATCGTACGAGCGTTGAGAGTGAGGAGGATACCGCGGATAACGCGAGCGCGTTTCATTCTCGCGTACGCTGGATGCTTTTGACACACCGATGCTTTGGCAAGTTCTCGTTGAACAGGGTTCTCTCATCTGTCGGAAAGGTTCTCATCGTTTTTACGAATACCTAGATAACAAAGAACCCAAGTCAATGGTTCGCGCGTCGCGAACGCTCTCTTTCTGATCCTCGACGAGATCTTCTGATGAAGGATGATTACGCGTGTATCCGCGAGACGCGAGTTTCCTTGCACTCGGACCATCGACGCGATTCGCCCGGTACACTGGGAAGAGATTTATACGTGTAAAACACGACAAACGAACGTAGACGCATAGACAGCGACGGTAGAAACACCACGCACATTGCGTTGCGAGGTCCTCGAGGTTGCGCAACATATATAAATATATCTCTAGCGATAAATATCGAATTGAAAGAAAAGTGAGAAAATACAAAAACACGGTACATTTATACAAAACATGAATATATATATATATATATATATATATATATATATATATATATATATATATATATATAAACATCTATATATTAAAGTAAATTTAATGTTGCATATATTAAGGCAAGTGCAACGAAAATGAAAAGAAACCTACTTTATTATATTATATATATATATACACACAGATATACAACCGCGTGCGCATATACGTGTATACGTCATATTATATATGTGTGTATGTGCACGTGTATATAAAGGTATAAGAATTATTGACGAAAGAAGAGGAAAATAATGAGAAAAAAAACCACACACACACATTTTATGATTACTATATAGTACTACCTTTACATGCATATATACGGGTAGTTATTTATTATTGTGTACTGTACTGTCTCTAATTCTTCATGTACATTGTTGTTATATATACACTTACACACAGACACACTTATGCATACATACATACACGACTACAAATACGCGTGTATCGACTATATATGCATACATATATATATATATACACACAGTATATGTATATATCTATACGGGTACAATATCCACGTCGTATAATATATCTCGTTTATCATATATTATATAGAGGTATTGTACATCGATACACTGTTCTTCGTATGGGCGCGGAATTGCAGATGCAAAGAACTCGACGCATGCGCTTCTATTTCACTTCTTCGTCTCTTTATCGTGTGGTTTTAATATCTGTTCCTTCTCCTTGTTTTCTCGGCTCAAATTCTTTTTGGGATTCGCTCGCGGATATTTGATCCGTCGCCTATTATTTTTAAGTAGTTCACTTGATATTTTCAAACGTATAGCGACGGCTGCTTCGTTCGTTGTTCGATCATAAGAGCTTGTGAGGGGCGCAGGCGCCTCGTTCGTATCTTGAAACGCGTCACGGTATTCGAATGTAACAGCGTGGCCGCGCGATCAGCGATCAGCGATTTCCGAGACTGTGCATCGATGCTCGAGTCGCGGACGTGTTCGAAGAAATTGTCGCGAATTGTTCGCGAGGAACGCGACGGTGGGAACGGTGACGCGTTTGAAGGAAGGAACACGCGAAGCATGGGATATAAGTGCTGCAGTGCTGAACCGAGCGAGAGGAATTGATTGTGGGCTTTTTGAGTCTTGGCCGTGGGATTCGGAGAGGGTATAGGTAAAGCAAACGATTGGTCATCGTCGTATAGACATTTCCACGCCATGCTTGTAACGAACGATACGAGAGGAGGGTACAGGAAGATACGAGGAAAAGTACGAGAGACAAACCGTAATATAACAATGTACGCTTTTTTTTAGATTTGCATCTGCATTTCCACGCCGTTTGTCACACACGAGAGTCAGTCAGCCAGTATTTGTAATAATAATGCTTGAAAAATGCATGAATATTTGTTTTATTAATGCTTTATCTTATTTCATCTCTACAATATCTATCGATAATTCCCACCGAAAGCTAATCCTTACCCTATATACGTATTATACCTACCTATGTATTTCTCTCGATACGTGTGTCGATAAAATTGATATCACATGTACACGTTATCATCATCCGTTGCGCTCACTTTGCCTAAAGAGTATTTCTACACACAAAAGCTTCAGCCTATCCAAATCTTCGTACCCCTTCTCTAGATCTTAGGGATTTTTAGTACGTATCGTATCATCCTTGCCTTCGTCAGTCATCCTTCCAACTTGCGCGCTCCCATCGCACTTTCGCCAGCGAGAATCAAGCTACACGTGCCATTCGACCTGAGAAACAGACGTCTCATCAGCGAACGAACGCTTGGTTATGATTTTGTGATAATTGCGTTCTTTCTTCGCGCCTTCGTCATCCGCATCCCTCCTTTCCCGGCGCGCAAGCTGCTATAACCACCAACAGTCCTCGATCGACGATAAACAAACGAATCCGATAGCTCAACAACGATCGGCTGCCCGATCGTAGCAGGATGTCGTGGCTTTCGAGACGACCAGAGAACAAAGAAACAACGAATAACTCGTTCCAATTCCTTAATTTCATTTATCTCATCCGCACTGTGACCGGTCATAAGATTCCCAATTCCCTTACTTTGCATCAATTTTTTTGTATAATTTTCAATCCCTCGATCACTCTAAACAAATCCCACGAGGGTAATAGAAATGGCGAAAAAAAGCTTCGATTCTCGCAAACTTTGATCTGAAATTCTTGCAGAACGCGATGTTTGCGCAACTCTCGCCGCGACTCGCATATTTTTGCTTCGCGGATCGCGGTGATTGATGACCGTGAGGAAACGTCGTGCAATTTGGCGCAAAGCTCGCGCGTGCGAATAGGAAGAATGAGAACGGATGAAAAAATATTTCGCGTTTATTCGATCGAAACGTTGTTATATCTCATTTGCTTGAAACCGCAGCGCAACCTCACGTCTAATCTCACACTTTGGGTATTTGGGTAACACTGCAGTGCTATCATGTTGTTTTTGCCAATCACGAATAACAATCCGTGCATAAACGATAAAAACTTGGAAAAACATTAATTCGATTCATCTCGTTGTTGTTGTTGTTGTTGTTGTTGTTCTTGTTCTTGGTCTTCGTTCAAGGTTCGAGTTCAGATTTTTCCAAGCTACCAGCTGCCCCTGGAAAAGTTTCCATTGCCACGTTTCGCCATCCTGTATTTCGGTGTATAACTTCGTAATTTCGCAAATTAACTTTGAACTCGAACCGCTCGACTTTCCACAAAGTTGCGTAAAAAGTTCGTTGATTTGCCCACTCGACGCGAGGAAGTAGAGAGACGGCAACCCGAGCGATTACATATCAGGCGTGTCAAACTTGACGTTTGCTGAAATCTGTTCCAATTAATCTTGCCCTTTATACTTGTAAATGTATCATAAGTTTCGAGTGCGACTTAAATGAACGTAGCTAATTAGTCGCAGGCGAACAAGTCGCGATCGCTTCCCGAGTAGCAACAAACGATGATCGATGAGAAAGAGTAAGAAAGATGGGAAATCGCGAGACGTCCTCGCAAAACTACGCCTTGTTGGATACGCCTGGTGTACACAGAGTAATGCCTATTTTTTTTTTTTTAGTAAATTTATCTTTGGTATTCGGCATTGTTTATCCATATTGCATATTAATCGTGTGCGTATACGGGATGTAATATATACGGATGGTATTATATTATGTGCTACGAACACCGTAGACCGTACATAGATCCTTGGAACCGGCGAGTAGAGCGAGTAGAGTAAGTTGTTGCAGCTTTGTTGCGTCCAGGCTTGCTTATACACTGGATTCCGACTGGAGAAAATATGAATCAACAAGATTTCTCGACCGGAAAGAGTCGGAATTTGACGGCATTTCACGTAGATTGCTACGCTAAGCAAAAAAAAGAAAAAAGCAGAAAACAGACAAACAAACAAAAAACATGATAAACAGGTGAGAGAAGTGTAGTAGCGCTTGTGTTGGTCACTAATACTTTCTACTCTTTCTTCTTCCTTAATCTCGTCTCTCATTCTCATTGTTCCCTGCTCGCTTTCTCTCTTTAGTTTTATCGAGACTCGCACCCCCTTTTCATCCCTCATCACACACGGCTAACGAGAAACCGACGACCGTCTTGTCACGTCGTGTATGCTGCTGCTGCTGCTACTGCGAGAAAGCCTGTTGGTTTTTTCCTAATTTTAAGGTTTAATCGTTTCGCCGATATATTTTCTTGCGTTTTAGCAAACACACGAAACTTGAGAGAAAACGAGAAAAAGAGCAGTAGAGAGAATGGGAAGAGGAGGGCTTGGGATAGAACGGTGCATGGCAAATATTATTTACGATTCGTTGCCACCTTAATTTCTTGTGTTTTCAAGGATAACGACGCTACGCCACGCCGAAGGAGATATGATTCATTTTATTGTTGCATGTAGTTATATATTGACGATATTTCTTTAATCTTTCTGTTTCATGCCTGTCTCTGCCTGGACGCTACGTACAACTTTCGCCCGAATCCATTTGCATACCCGAACCGAATCCTGTAACGCCGCTGTCCTCCTCCGCGACACGTGGAACGGGAAATCCCATTTCGACAATCAACCCGCACGCGATACGATGATCCTCTTCGCAATATACATACATATATCTATTTATATATATATATTTATATATCTATATATATGTGGGTATACATATATATCCTTTATCCAATATCGTAAACATCCTTCGTACGATTCGACGAACAAAAACTTCCGTTACTCACATTTTTCGACTGCCGACAAACGAATACGAACGAAAATAAATGTCGAATTTCCATTATTTTTTCAACTACGTTCTGGTTGCATCGTCGTCGTGCGACTCCATCGCGCATTGGCCGTTGCAATCGTGACGGCAAACACAAACACGATTCGCAATAAATTCACATCACGAACCGATCTCATTCGACACTTTGCGCACTCTTCGAAATCCATACTAACACCAACGTCACGGCCGCTCTCATCACTCGTGTATCCCTTAACGCAACCTTCCAATTTTCTATAATATGCAACGTCGACACATCTCGATATTTCAAAACTGCTGGCTTGGTATGTGTGCACTGCCGCTGCATTATTATGCCATGCCATCGCACACACTTGTTATTATTCATCGTAATTATATTTGTGATAATCGTATCTCGATCCTGCATACATACGCGACGCGCACTTATATCTCTGTATGCATTGCAAAAATGCATATACGTGTGTATACGTGGGTTTGTATGTGCATTGCTCACCCCGGTACATGCTCGGACATTATTTCGTCGATCCTTTCTTGCCTCGTCGACTCGCTCGTGGTACAAAAATAAATTGAAAAAAAAAAAAAAATTGATCGCATGTATCTGGGTGTCGAAACGATTGTTCGGGATTGAAAAAATGAAAAACAAACAAACCAAAAAAAAAAACAATCGAACTCTGTATGATCTTGTTTATTACGAAACTATGGTCGTGGTACGTATTGACTCATCGAATTGGACGATTGGAAATTCGGAACAAAACGAACGGTGAACAAAAAACAAACGATCTATGAATAAAAATATGGTAATGATGATGAAAATATGACACGAAATGAAACGGAATACTATGTACCGTATACCACAACACTGCCTCGTTTGCTGCATGTGGACCGCCTTAGCAGCCTTAGCCACTGTCGGGGCCCAAGTGGTGCCCCAAAACGCTCACTGTGTCGTCTACACAGACAGCTGCGGACAGGTAGACTCATTATTGTAACCAGTTTTTTATCTACAGTATCGGGCCTGCATTATTCTCTATTCGATTCGATTCTGTTCTCCATATACCTCTCTCTGTCTCTCTCTCTTTCTCTCTATCTCTCTCTCTCTCTTTATTTCTTCCCGTTTCTCCTCTCGCTCTTTATCGTACCTTCCAATTTTTCGTTTTCACGCTCGTATTATCGCACGTTGTCACTTTCAATCTCGCCCTTTTTTTCTATCTTTTGTTGTTTTTTTTTCGTTTTCCCTTCTCCGTCATCTGCTCTGCCGTACGTTGTGCGCCCAGCTTAGGCCAATGGAATTTTCGCGATTAGTGGTTTTTACTGCAGGCCCGAAACTCTTTATTGCCGCTAACACTCAATGAGATATTGCGCAAAGGAATCGATCGTCTCTCCATCGCAATTCCGTGGGAATTATTGATACGCGTTGCAAATATTTTACAAATGTCTCGATGTCTCGCGACACGACGAACATTCGTCACTGTGCTCAGGAGACACGACGATCCTTTTCTTTTCGCGTAACTTTGGCTAACACGTAGCTTTGGGGGCATCTCCCTCACGACTGCTGCTCACCGCAACTATAACTTTAATAACCACTGCCTTGTCTGGTGTTTGTCTCTATCATTATTATATTACGTTGTATATGCTATACATATCGTACAAGTATGTTACCTGCACACGTGTACAGGACATCCCAGACTATTCACGGAGAATTTGAACATTTTTAAGAGTGCATCGTCCGCACTTAAATAATTCCGACTCATCAGAGTTCTCGTCTTCCAAATTTTCTCACCTTTCCAGTCATCAGACTAGTGAAAAGTATCTCACGATATTTTTTAGATACGTGCTCCACGAGTTGAATTTGTTTAGAAACGCATTCAGCGTTGTTGAATCGTGCTTTTCATTAGAAGAAATTGAACGTTGCGTTCGTGTTTCGATTTTCGGAATCATGACGTGAGATAACTAGCTGTGCATTTTTTTTTTTTGATCCATTCTCCGCGATGTCGTTTTTGATTTTGAAATCGTCATTGCATTTACTGCTAATTTCTTTTTGCTTCGCGTTCAAATTCTCCGATAGGTTCTGGTTGCTCTGTACGAGTGAACCGATTAATCATCTTATCATAGTCGATTAGGGTGTTAATTTCTTGCCATTGTTCTCTCTCTCTCTGCAACGAACCGAGATACGCCTATATACGTGTACAGCAATCGTACACGCGCATTTTGTCAATTTTATTATTTGAAGCCCTCGAAATATGTTGCATATCGTATTGATATATTTTCAGTGCATACGCGTAGAAAAATCGCGTGCATTTTTTCCGAATCGATCGAGTTCGACGTTCGCGGTGCGAAAGTATACGAAAGAAGTTTTTTTATCGTTGATCGTCGCAAATCGAAAATACATTTGCGAGTTATTTGCCTTGTTATAATACAATATGCAATCACGAAGGCCATGACCAGCTAATTTTACATTCAGCAAGCGATCGTTACGTTTTACTCGTATCATCCAAATTTCGTTGCCGAATAGAATCGTCCCACATCACTGATTTTCGACTCATCTGCAATGTGTATTTGAGAATTGATTCACCCGCAGTTTTACGGAGTGATTTTTGTCGTTCGAATATCACGGAATTTTCCGAATAATAAAAATTCACACCTAATACAAATTCTTGATCAAGTTTTATTATTGACAAATGGTTTTAATGCCGTGCCGAAAGCAGCTCTACATATTCACGCTAAATAGTTATGGTTATGGTTGCGGAGCCGCAGTTATCAGATAGCGTTTAAATTATTTGCAGTAGAATATATATGCATACGTATGTATTTTTCTGCACGCGTATGCATATATATATTTATTTATATATATATATATATATATACATATATATATTTGACAGCTTGGAACTCTTCACATTTTACATATATATATATATATATATATATATACGCACACTGGAAGCGAGCGCTTCGAGTATGCATATATAAATATAGTATTTATTAGTACATGTCACAGCTGCGTCAACTTTTCGCTGTTTCTTGGTTTGTTGCGTGAAATCGCCCATTTTTATGACTTTCGTTTTTGAATCCTCGCATTACGTAGCTTACTTGTTATTACTATCACGTTTCTCCTTTTCGTTTGTCTTTTTTTTTACCTTTCCTCTCGTAATTTAGACAGGATTGCGCGATTATCGCGATAGCGAATTGCTATGCTTGTGTTTTTCGTTTGCGAATTCACGCAGGTAAACCGCGAGATATCGGCGATACAGATGGCGCTTGGTGTGCATAAAAAATGCTTGGGTGAACGCATAAAGCATAAATCAAGGGATACGCCTTAGCGGTGCTGAGTTGACTTGCATTCAAACTTGTTACCTTCTCTACTAATTAAAAGGCAAAAAAAAAACGGTATATCGCTCGCGATGACCTGCGTCACGCGTCACGTAATCGTCGCATCGTTGTCACAGCTGTCGTTACTTGGTTAATAATTCCATCGCTGCTGTTATTAATTTTATGGGATTAATTACATCACGCCGCGATACACATTTCGAGATCGTTGATCTCGGACGCTCGCATTCTGTTATCGTTCTTGCTACCAGGTGGCAAAGCGCACTTATTTTCCTTTCGATCGGCAATTGATACGTCACCCAAGCATCGGTAACAACCAGCAGCCCACCCGAACCCCTTCTCCCGGGCCATTATTTGCATGAGAAGACTCTGTGTGTTTGTAGCAAACTGACATTCGTGCGATTGCAAAGATATTATCTTTTATTATCACTATTATTGTCATTATCATTATTATCGCTGTTGTTGTTGTCGTTATTCGTAACTGCCATTTTTACACCTCGTCACCAGACAATCCATCGTTCGTCGAGTTTCCCCAGCGACGGTATCGGTATTTTTGCTGTTATCGTCGAGCCCCTATCACATTCGTCCTCCTTCTCACTCGTAAACAGCATCGCGATCCTTTTCCCACGCGCGACGCGATGAAATCCAGAAATTCTTGTTAATACCTCGCCTACGTTTTGCTCGCTCGTAACTTTCATCGCGATTACGAACTTCCATTCGGTTTCCATTCACGTCGATTCGTAAACGCTGAGTGCAAAAATCGAGAAATAATGCGAGTTGTTCGATATGCCAAATCGAAACGTAGCCTGCCTCCCCAATCATTCATGATTTGAGAAATAGTTGCAAGAAGAAACAAAATATATCGAACGTGGCAGGTACCGACAACGTCGCGAAAACGGCAACTGTTTACAAACCTGGAACGTATAATCTTCACGCTTCTCTGTCGAACAATAGAATTGTAACGCGATAACCTACTTGTCATCCTTGTTAGCGCTGTTCATGGTCCCGCTTTTAATCGCACTTGGTTTATTTATCGATATTCTTTCTGTTTTTTTTTTGTTTTTTTTTTTGTTTCATTTCCTCCTTATCTCTTTCGTGTCGTTCGTTTTATTTTCTGTCGTTCCCGATGGACGGTGATTTCGAATATAGCACCCTGCTCATTCGCTATAGGGCCAATCTCCTCGCATCCGCATTATTACACCCTCACAAATTTAATAATAATACAAACATCTTATTATAGCTGCTGCATTCCTTTGCTACGCGTCGGTTGTTATTCCTTATTATTAACCTTTCTATATATTCAATTGCAACGTATAATAATAGTAGATGATCCGTGCTGTTACCTCATGCAACCTGATTTGTGTTTGTCTTTGTTATAATTACTGTTCGTAGACCGATACGAGAGTGAAACGAAACGTAGCCGCCATCTCGTGCAACCTGCTCTCTCAAGATGGACGATCCGACGTTTCCTCTTCATTCTTGCAACCCCCTGATATCGTTACCCCCTCGAACCTTCACAGAATATCCCACACACGATATATATATATATATGATGCATATATATATATATATATATATATATATATATATATATATATATATATCATACGTATAATTCGATTCAATTATCACACGTACATCAAGTCTAGTCCACTGTATGTATGCTGAATGGTGGCCCGCTGGGGAGTTTGGGCTCATAATTATATCGATTCGTTGATGAAAACAAACTTTTTTGCGACGAGGCGAGGGTCTGACTTTCGCGCATTCGGTAAAAATTATTTCGCGTTTTCCAAAATGCGATAATTGCATTCCATCGGTTGCTGGTCCCGGATACGGAAGTCCGAGCGTGATGATCGCTTTATCGTTTTATCGTCGCACGATGTCGAAGAACAAAAATCACAGGATCTTGCCCGCGCCTCGAAGCAGACATACCTAACATTGGACGGCGAGGATACGGTGAAATTGCACGACCGAAGAGTTGTTAAATTTCACCGATGCTTCGCCGTTGGATAGATAATATTTAAGATACCTACATTGATAATACAACACGTTCTACTGCAAATGAAATTATTCCGACGATTGTTCAAACTTTCAAAGACGAAGAGAGCTGAAACGCTCAACTTTTGTTCATTGACCGTTTGGACATGAATTTACATGTAATATAATACAGTATATATGACATAATGTAGTAAGATACGCAAGGCAGAAACGTAATATATCAGTCGTGTCGTAACAATCGAACGATGCTATGCTATATTGCGTCACCTTGAGTTTATATTACTTACGTACATGATCGTTTTATTATTATATACGTTATTTTTAACACGTATCCGTTCGGGAAACCTCGCGATATATCTCGGCTTACCGATGCCGGGATTCCCTCCGCGGATTATGTTTTTATAGTCATTGGATGTGTTTCTTTCAGTTACTGGACACCCTCCCGGTGTGCCAAGATTTTAATCGACAGCTGTGCAATCGACCCGCCTGCAAGTTCATCCATCTCCATGACGGTAAGTCTGCGCGACGATCGCCGTTCGTACGCCCGTCTCACTCCCAAAAAATTCGTTTCGTTTGTGTAAATAGCATAGCAAATATTATTTCTACCACACTTCCGTACGTACACGCGGTATTCTTCGTAATCGAGCATTCGGAAAATACCCGACGTACCCATTGAATCTATCTATTTCTCATTTCAATCCGTTCAATCCGATCGAGTTCCTTAATCTCTTCATTTTTCGTTGCAGGAAGCGTTGAAGTCATTGAGAATCGCGTCACGGTGTGCAGAGATGCGGCGAAAGGTGCCTGCGCTCGGCCTAAGTGCAAGTTCTACCACATCCCCGTCTCGCTGCCTCCGGCGCCTCTCATGGCCCTCTCAGCCGCTGCTGTTTCGGCATCGAGCACTGCAAACGCCGCAACGGCCACCCCCTAGCTATAGTCCAGCAGTCTCATATATCTAGTATTATTATTATTATTATTATCATTATATTCGTTATTGTTATTATGGTTACCATCTAGCACCACCAACACTACTACCACTACTACTACTATACATATAACTATTACTACTACTACTACCAACACCAGTACCATAACTACTACTACTACTACTACTACTACTACTACTGCTACCACACTATATTACCATTGCCGTTTTTTTTGAATTTATTTTTATCGTTATTGAATTAATATTATTGAGATTGTTCTTTCATCAGTATTTTCTCGTTATTATTATTGTTATTATTCCGATTCGTCGTCACTTGCAAACCTACATTTTTAAATTATTCCAACTTCCACCTTTCTGTTGTCTTTTTCCCTCGTTCTCGCGGACAATTTCAGCAAAACATCTGGTGCTATATTCTCCCAATGATGTTTCCTTTTCTTTGCAAAGGTACATTTCACCGGAAATGTATGAAATGACGGGAAAGCAAAAATTAGGTCTTAAGGGAAAAATTATTCTGAGATTTTTTCTTCCTCGGTTGAATATGCATTCCTAGGTTTTAGATGCGACCGCCAAATCGCTGCTGCTTCGACATAAAATTCCTAGAACTTTTATTTTTCTACCTTCGCAAGGGGATTTGTCAAAATTTATTTGAAGTTTCAATTAATTTATTTATTTATTTTTCTAAAATGTTTTCGAAATCGAGCAACGGAAATGGTTTTGGAGGTTTTGACTATTTATAGAATGGAATACGAATATGAATCCTAGTGAATAATCTTAGTCACATACTAGATAAACTCTCACGTGATAAAATGCCACGGTGAAACGGTACGCCGTCGAAATTCTAATGAAATTGATACTCAGTACGTAGGAGACGTAGGAAAAGGAACCGCGTAGAATTTATCGAAGTAATTTAACTACTAGTAATATTAAAATTAGGATACGGTATTGAAATGTGATTTTTCTCGATCCTTGACAAATGTTCGTTCATCGATCGCCTTTGTCGTAAATTTGAACCTTCCAATTATTACCGATTGAATTTTCAAATCAAAAGATTTTTGTCCATGCGATTGAATTTTATCGGTTACGTATCTATTTATTATGTAATGCATAATAGATTTCTTCTCTTTCACGAGAGAGGTCAGATTATTTCAATTGTTACTCCGTCGCAGCTAAACCTCTCTCCTCGTGAATTAACACGATAATAGATTGCCAATTGACCGTTAAGCCAAAGAGACGAGTTTCGATAAAACGGCAATGAAAACGTTGAGAACCGATCAACGAATATACGTTCGAAAAGAAAACAAGGAAAACACTTAAAGGTTGTATATTAATGTCGTCTTATTAACTATTACGGCGTTTCGTCACGGCGAATGTACTATATATATAAAATACATAATATACCTAATAGATATATCATCCTTTTCATATACATGCCTACACTACGTTTCGACACGTTCATAGTGTACGTCTGTATAAACTATAAATATATAATCCAACAGATGAATATATATTTAATTATAATATTATACACCGATTCTAATTAGTATTACTGCAAAAAAAAAACAACAACAAACACTAGAGTATATATTGGATAAGAATAATGTTACTCAACTAAAACATCAACTTGATTAATAGTATTGGATTACAATGAATTATAAGGATAGCACTATTATTAAATAATTAAATCTACATACATATTGGAGTGTGCCAGAAACTTATGACATTTTGAATTTTAAACTCTCGTGTACATGAATACTTTCGCAAAATAGAATTCAGGTAGGAGAATCGAATTTCCAAATTCCGAAAGTTGTTTTTTTATTTTTGGAACACTCTAATAAATAACACATGCATAAATATTACTGTGCGGATTAAATTTCAATCCAATGATTCCGCGTTGCGGTGAATACAAAAAGTTTTTTCACCGCGGGATTTATTAATTCTCAATTGATATAACTCTTCTTCGGCCTAATGTTTATTTAACGAACAATAGCATGTTAACGATAGATTTACGATTCGTCTGCAATATCTTTGGCGAGTTCACCGCGTTTTTAGACTGCTGTTAGATGTCCTCATCTATAATAGCGTATCACGTTGCAAATGTATCGTTCACTGGTCAGTCAACAGATACAGTTGAGCTGACTGCGAAGATTGTACACATACATTTTGCGGGTGATAAAACTTCTTGATTTGTTGTGTTGGAATTTCGTCGCACAGTATAATAGACATACCACTTAGATGACGAGCAGCTAACACGTTACCGAGGACCGTTTGAAAAAGAGTTTAGTGTTTGCGTTTCCAATGTGACTGTAGTCAACCGAGCCTAGAGTTCTAAACATTTGCTGTACAACCATCGGAGAGTCGAGTCCAATTTGTGAACTAGTTCCATTCACATGGTAGGGATAATTGCATGCGTTTTTTTCTCTCCCGAAGATCCTTAAAGTTTGACAATCATTACCGATTGTCTTGTTGTGACGACGAAGTGAATTTAAAATTCCTCCAGAATAGACTCAGTTCATTCAGTTGAAACGATCACAGTTCAAAATTTAATTGCATTATTTGAACAGAAGAGAAGATGTTCAACGACGTGCAAATCCTCTTCGGCGTGTCAATGCCTATCGAGATTTTAAGTCCAGATTTTTAAATCTTAAAAATAGAAAAAAGAAACATACGCTCAGGTTGAAAAATTTCACGGAAGAAATATGAAAATATTTTTCTCTACCTTTTCCTCCTAGTTCATCAACTTAAAATCTTTCTCTTCGAAGAAAATTAATTTGATCCGACTCCACGATCTAATATTTTACTTAGTGTACGAACGACACAGACGGACAAAAACTGATTGGAAATTCGTGAGAATAGAAAGGAAGATAAAAGCAAATCACAAACAGGTTAGTTTTTAGGTAACGATAATAATAATAATTGTAATGCTAGTTATACCGATAGCCGTAACGTGAATAATAACATTAACACGAATAATGATAATAATGATAATGATAACAACAATGAAAACACTAATAATAATAATATTGATATTAATAACAATAATAATAATAATAATAATGAATAATGATATTGATAACAACAACGACAATGGCGTTAGTTGATTCGTGAATTGTGAAGAAAACTCTGATAACAACAACGCGTGTTTTCTTCTCACTCGCAAAGCCCATAGTTAGACGTGCAGTAATTTTCAATGAATTCAGGATTATATTCTTGCGCGACAGACGACGATGACGGCGTCAAGTTCCTTTCTCTTACACCGCAATAACGCTTCGTTGAAACGTTGCGCGGTGTAGAGTGCATAAACGTCTATTTGTAGGATACGAACAACGTTATTCGTTAATTTTTTATAGCACGCAGTAGTGATTCTTTACTTTTAAGTTAAATCGTACGTTGAAAAATTGTCGAACGACGGAGGATCGTCGGTCGACATAAAATAATGGTGATGAAGTGGCGAATACTTCCGTGAAGCACGTGTCCGCTGCAAATCAGAGAATAGAGATATGTACGCGAGAGAACATTGCAGTGCGCTGAATTGAAAATCAACCAGAAACAACGTTGGGAAATAACGCTTCGTGTTGCGCGTCGAAAATTTGTAATCCGTGTTCATCGTACGTTTCAATATGTACATTGTGCAGTGTCTGCACTGTTCACTGTGTTTCGCTCGTCTCACAATCAGATTTCGTGCATCTTGTATCGCAGACTGTATACGGTGTACATCATATTGCACATCGTATATTACGCGTCGTACTTTCGTATGTCTTAGATTCTATCTTGCACAATTTACATCGCAAACCGTGCGATTTCAATTACACGAAATAGGTTGCACGTCGTATATTGTTTTTTTTTTGTTTTTTTTTTATTCTAATTTTGTTTTATTTGTTTTATACATTTTACAATTTACTCTGTTCATTCTACATTGTACATTGATCGTCACTGGTTCTCCCCATTTCTGTGTTCGTTTTTGGTCCAGCGTACTGCAAAGTATTAGATGTGGACTACCACAAATGTTCTTTCTTTTCTATGATAATTAATTATACATATAACGATAATTGCCGATGATTCGTGAAACTGAACGCGATATCGGCCCACTGTCATGTGATAACAACAACGATGACAACAATATGATCATCGTAATGTAGATTTTGGAAATGTACACGAGAACTACTGTTGGATTATGTTGTGTTTTTTTTCTTCTCTCAACTGCAGCGACTAGTATTACATATTATTTAATTATACTATTACGAATAATTCGAATGCACGTTT